>VZUI01048132.1:0-63144 GCA_013401135.1 Cettia cetti | reverse complement strand
ATCCATCCATCCATCCATCCATCCATCCATCCATCCATCCATCTATCCATCCATCCATCCATCCATCCATCCATCCACCCATCCACCCATCCACCCATCCATCCATCCTCCTCCCCAGTGCCAGCACTCACACTCCAGCTTCTCCTGCTTGCTGCAGGCACCTGCTGGTCACTAAAGCAATGTAGGAGCCCTCCTCCTTCTCAGTTTACATTCCTATTCCAGTAATAGCTATCTTGGGATAGTTCTGGAAATAAAATGTTTCAAATAACAGAGGAAAACAAGGATTAGTAAGTGCTGCAGTAGAAATATAACTCCTAGAGTAATACATGTGGTGAAATGTCATTTATTTTCCACACTATTCTGCTGAATTTTCTGTATCTTCACCCATCGCTTCTGGAGACAAAGCCCTGAGCTTTTGGGAATCCTATTGAAATGCTTAATTAAGGCAGGACAAAACAAACTGCTTAAACTGAGCAACACTGAATCCCATGCCACAGGCATTGCTGAGGGTTAGATTTTTCTGTCAAAGATGGGTTTCAGGAGCCTTTCAGTGCCTTTATGGAGTTTTAAAGTTGTTTGTCCCTTAAAGTCATGAGCAGCTTCCACAGCACCCGGCAGCAGCTGGTCACAATGGAAATCTTGTGCAGCAATAAGGTCACTTAGAAGTAAGCCTTCTTAATTCAGTAATCCAAATCAGGGTTGGCTTGGTGTGTGAAAATTTGCAGAGTTCTTAATGATGGCAAAGAGAGATTTAAAAATAAATCTGTGTGGGATCAGCAGAGTTTTCCCTTGGACTGGACAGTCTCTACTGCATTTTTCAGTCCGAAAAAAATCACTGAAACTGGTTCCTGAAACTAAAAGAGGAGATTAGCAGCTGTATCACTGGAGGTGGCCAGAAATCCCCAGATATGTTCCATTGTCATGCACATCCTTTACAGACTCTGCATCCCAGGGGTCTGGAGCATCTCCCAATTCCCCTCCAGAACACAGTTCTCCATAGCCAGGAAAACCAGGCTTGTTCCCTATGATTTTTCCCTACAGAGTGCCATAGGAGGGCAAGACTGTCCCCAAAATAAAAGTCTGCTGCCAAAACCACTTGTGGGTGTGTTATTCCCAGGACACAGGTGATGCAGCCAGGGGGTTGCTCCCGATGGGAAGGAGCACATTCCTCCCAGGCAGGGCTGGTGGAGGCAGCAGCTTGGTCTTGCTCCAGTGGGTTGTCCAGCGAATGATTCCCGTTTCCCCTCAGGCTGCCTCTCATTAGCATGAATCGGGGGAAGGGCATAAAAGACTCCAGTTCATTTTGAGTCTGGAAAAACTTTACTTCAAAATGACAACCCAAGTGTTCTGGCTCCTCTGCTTTGTCATTAGATCATCTTCTGGTAAGTCTGTTACCTTCGGAGCGGGGCTGGGACACATCTGCCTTGGGAATCAGGGGAGGCTGAAGACATTCCTACCAACCCTTGCCAGAGCAGCCCCCCAGCCTGTAGCCTTTTCAACAAGTAAGGACTCAAGAAAGAAACATTTCAACGTGTTTGTGGGATGGGAATGTAAATTGCAATATTTTATTTGCCAGCACTGGGAAGAATTAAGAGCACCTGTCAGAAGCAGGCAAGGAGCTGGTGCTCTGTCCTGCCAGCCACCAGTGGCAGGTGAAGTTGGATTTGCTTCTGCATCTGGGATTTATTGTAATTTATATGTGACCTTTCTCTTTCAGTCCACTTCACCTGTAACTCCAGGTGTCTGACTTTAACATGTTCAGTGTGTCCTGTGTGCCTGTAGCAAGCTGTCGTGAGTGGATTTATTTGGGTTTTAGTGCCTCAGTGACAGAACAGAAATAGCATTTACATCTGTTCCACTGGGATTTGGTTATGTGGCAGTCATATTTCTTAGGTTGCAACAACTAGACAGGAATATGCTGGTACAGGAGGAGGAACCTCAAGGTCCTGAACAGATTGAGTAGAGAAAAATGAACTATTTCTTGATACAATCCGTGACTGAGAAGGCGTGATAAAGTGGTAGAAGAGTTTATTTACACACCCAAGTCGGAGACACCTGTTCAGAGGGCACAGCTCCACACTGAACCATCTCCAAACCCCCCTTGCCTGCTGTGTTCAGCAGCTTGGACTTCTTCCACCCTTCTCTCCATGGACATTCTTTTGACTTTATGTGTGGCCAGCCCAAATATCAGGGAATCTTTCCCATGACAGCAGCTGGTGAGAGCACAGGGGGAGAAGTGGCAAGGTCAGCAGTTGAGTCAGTTATAGAAGATAAACCAGGATGTTGTTCATCTGTGTATATCAAATCTCTCTTTTCACACAAGGAGCTGGGATCAGCCTCCTACACAGAATAACCACGCCGTGAACACCAGACAGAGGCTGTGTGTGGGTGAGCTGTGTGAAAACTCTGCTGGCTCACTCCAGGCATGCAGGGAAAGGCTAAAGGAAAAGGAAAACGAACTGCCAGGGGAAATTTCTCTCCTGCCAGGCTAAACATTTTGGTCATTTTGCTTTGTGAGGGTCAAGAGGTCAAGGTGAAGGTGTAGGTGACTGCCCAGCTTGTGTGAACAGTGCCATTAAGTTATTTTTTCCCCTGGGTTCCCAGACACTTCCTCTCTTTTTCAACCCTTGTCCTCGCACATTAAGCAAAGCAATGAAATAATTGTTAGTCAGCAGCACTAGCCTAATTACTGCTACTATATGCTCAAGTCAGAGATCCAAAACTGTGGATAAAGACCTTTCCAGTAGCATCCAAAGCTGCTGAAGAGTCTGGATGACATTGTCAACAGGCATCCCATGGATGGGAAAACCAAATAGTTCTGCTGTCATGGTCTTTTAAACAAGCATCCCAAATGGCAACGTGAACCTTGTTTCCTCAGATGCTCCCAGGAGATTCAGAGTTTGAGAAAAGGGTTTGTTTTTAATTTGCAACAATAATAAAGTAAAAATGCAAATCTCCTGTTTTGCTCATACAGCTGCATTCCCTGTACTGGACCATCAATATCTGAGCACAGCAACAAGTAGCTCTCCTGTGCTTCATCTATTGAGCTATTTATTAGTTTTTTGTCTTATTGTTGAAGGCCTCACTTATGGATTAGAGCCTCAAATTTTTCTGAAGGACTTGGAATAAAAGAAACCACTGACCACTGATTTTCTCTCTCCCTCTTTTTTTTTTTTTTTTTTTTTTTTTTTTTCCAGTAGGATCCCTGCCCTATGCTGAGAAACCCGACCAGGCTCTCAGCAAAGATGTTCTCAGCTCAGCAGCTGCTGCTGCCGTTGAGGTGAAGGTGCCAGCACGGGGCAGGGGCCGCGCCAGCGGGAATCCCGGGGAAGGCCGGCTCCCGGCAGCGCCGCCCGGGCTCCTGCAGCGGCCAGGGGCCCCGGGAATCCCCTTCCTCGCCTCCGACAAGAAGAAACGCGCGGAGCCTTCCCTGGAAAACAGCACGGGGCTGAGGAAGCTCCGGCAGCACGGAGGGGCCCTGGCCCAGGGCAGCCCCCGGGACTCGGGCCGGGCCAACAGGAAGCACACGGACCGGCGGCTGGCAGGGGCTGCCAACAGCGTGTGCGCGCACGCCCCCCTCGCCGCGCCCTCCCACCCTAAGGTGACGGCCCTGCTGGAAGCTCTTCCTTTCCCAGACTCTGCAATAGTGCAGTCAAATGATCCTAACGCGCTGCACCGCTTCAACCGGCCAGGGAAGGCAACCCCCTACGAACAGCCCGGGCCCCTGGCGAGGATCCCCAAACCCTCCTGGGTCACCAACCGCTGGTCACCCGGCTCGGGGTACCCGGCTGTGCTGGGGAAAGGTAAGGGACGGGCTGCCGGGGCTCCCCAAAGGCTGGGGCACAGCGGGGTGAGAGATCCCCAAGGGCCCTGCTGTCCCTCAGGCTGTGTTCCTGTTGCAGATGGTGACAAGGAGAAGCTGTGTCTGACCGAGTGCAGGAAGGAGCAGGATGAAGTGGAGGCTTTCTGCGTCAGTGAGTTTGGTAGGTGGTGTACCCCTCAACCCACACGGACAGAGCACCTTCTGTCCGCTTGTCACTGATACTGCACTTCTACTTTTAAAATACTGTGATTAAGATATGGTAAGTATATTAAATAATTACCAAGTATTCAAAAAGGAACCATCACAGCTCGTCATAAACATACTTACATTATCCTTTCCCTACCTTGGGCTAGAACTGCCCTTTTTTCTGCTTCCTTTGGAGGAACAGTGTCCTTGGGACTGGTCAATGGAACTGAAAAGACCAGTTGTTTTGGATAGTCTCAGATTAAACATTGCAGCTGGGCTGTTTATCTCTTACTATTTAGAGCAAGTTTGATTTTGGGGATTGAAGTTTGAAATTAAAATAAAATGGTGAACCAAACAGAAATAAGACTGTGATCCTCCATCTAGAGAGGATTCTTCTTGAAGTTCCTTAGGATTCAGTGTCTTTAGTCCTTGTGCTCACATTGATGTAACTAAAGGTGGCAGGAAACAGCCTGGTATTTTTGTACAGACTGTTTGAGGACAAACATTTTCTGACTGAAACCCTGCCTTGTGCTTACAGAGTTGTGAAACAGATACCAACTTTTTCTCACAGTATTTTAAGAGATAAGAAAAATACAAACCCAGTGGTAACAGATGTTTCCATTTGTAGAACATAAACACGTTAGGAGACATCTGTTTTCTCTAAATGGAGGAGTCAGGAAGTGCTTTCTACAAATGCTCTCCTGCTTTGGTTTTTACCACTCTCACACATTCCTGAGCAACGCGGGCTTCACAGCAACCTGACCTCTGTGTTTTAGCCCTTAACCAGCAGCTCTACTCCTAAATTGAAAGGACAGGTAGGAAAAAGTCTGAGCAACAGATGAGCCAAGGTTCCATGGCAGTGATCAGAGAGAGCTTCTCCTTTCTTTACATTTACAGTACAGATAAAAGAATAAATGACTGAATCAGAGTTCTCCCCCTAAGACAGGTGTAACACCAGGTGCAGTAGCCCCACCTATCCCTGCACTCAGCTCAGCACTTGCCAGAACCAGAAGCTGGGAGAACAGCATGAAGTGATTGTCTGAGCTCCCAACACAATCTGCTTGGTGCCCTTGTCTCTTGGTATGACAAGGGCCTTTTATTTCAAAAGTCAAATTGTTTCATTACCAGCTTGGCTTTGTACTTCATTGGGAAGGTTTAAATTTGAAAATTTTACTCTGTTAGGTAAATATGCCCAGTTTTTATATATCAGGATAGAAAATGGTACTAAACCCATTGCTTTCTTCACCAAGAAAGCACAAGGTTTGCAAAACCAGCAAAACTTCAGGCAACGACCTCACCAAATGTGATTATTTGAAGCAATTCCTACTGCCCACTCCTGAGCCAAAAGATTCCTGCTGACACTTCCTTTACAGCATTTTAAATGACAGCCTTCACACATACCCTGAAAATTGCCACAATATAAAATCTGATCCTGTTTTTCCCTCTCCCTTAAAACAGCAGTGAATGGAATTGTTTATAACCTGGAAAGCCTGGGGAATGGAGTCCAGTGCATTACCCTCTTGGTGGACAGTGATGGATTGTACAAGATGAGTCGCCTGTATGTCACTCCTGACGCCGCCTTCTTCCGAGTTCACATCCTGGTTGTGGATACTTTAAACTGCAGTAAACCGTGTCCAGACTTTAAACTTGGTAAATCATTCCAGCTAAATCCATTCTGCTATTCCTCTGCATGCACTGCAATCTTAGTCTGCCCTACTTTAATAGGCTTAGCCTGGATTGTTGGGGAAATTTGGAAGAACAGTATTTACTCAAAGTTGAGGCCTTGATTCCATCCAAGTTTCTCAAAACTTTCACAAGAGAACCAACTGCACGAAGAAGCCAGGTACCACCGTAGCCCTTTCTTAATTCTGTCCAGTTCCAAGACGATGGCAAGTTTTCAGGATTCCTAAAACAATACAAGCAGGAGCTTAAGCTGGTGGCTTTGTAAGTCGTTCAGTTTTCCTTTTAAGTGCAAGTTTATCAACTACCAGCATTCTCCCCAAGGGTAAATCATCATTTCCATGCCAGCACCACCCGCAGGTCCCAGCAGAGCTCGGGGTGCTGCTGTGGAAGCCCCGTGCTCAGGATATTTCCACAGGCACAACTTTACATCTGTTCCCAGCCCTGGTGCCCTCAGAGCGACCCCTCCATTCAATCCGTGTGGCTCAGCAGCCCCGTTTGGTTTGTTTTTGTTGTTGCAGGCAGCAGGTACATCGTGATGGGGCACATCTACCACAAGCGCCGCCAGGTGCCCGCCGAGCTGCTGCCGGCCCTGCGCGGGCGGCTGCGGCCGGGGGATGGCTGGGTGGGGAGCAGCGGCAGCTACGTGAGGAGATTCAACAGGAAAAGGGATCTCAGGGTGAGGGCAGCGCGCTCCAAGTGTCCATAAGGCTCCGGGGGCTCGGTCCAGCCTGTGGGAGCAGCGGGATCCACCCTCAGAGCACGCCTGGCCCTGGGCAGCGCTCCCGTCTGGAACCGCGATCCAACACCGGCTTTTGTGCTTCAGCGAACACCGGGAGCCCCGAGCGGGCACCCTTGGTGAGGTTCAGCACGGCAGTCAGTCTAGGGAATGTTAACCGGCCGTGAGTTTGCTCCAGCTGCTTCCAGAGCCACAGGTTATTGTTGCTTCCCCCGCTGCAGTGTGCCCTGAATAATCTGTAGTAACTGTAATGCAAAATTCTGGCAGCTTCGTCCTCGGTACACAACAAGTGCACTTTGAACCCTTCACCTTGAACAGATTAGATGATACCACAGCTTTATCTACACAGGATGTTCACTGTGCTTTCACAGTTCTGCCTAATGCATTTTATTTCAGAGAAACCAACACCATTGAGTACCATTTGTATTATTTTTGTCTCCTCAACCATGTCCATGGTATTTCTGAAAATTACACCATTCTTCCAGCAGAGCTGGAAGATCACACAAAGCATACAGAACAGAGTATAATAATTTGGTTATATGAACACACTGATTGAAAGCAAATCAAGAACTGTAAAACACAAATGGCCAATTGCATTTACAAGTGATGGCACAGGAAATGCAAAATTAGCACGGGCTGCACACGCTGGGCACTTCATCCCAGAGCTGTGCTGAATGCCAAGCTTGAACTCGCACAAGAGAAAAGTTACTTTTTAAATCAAAAGGACAATATTTTAGTACCTTTAATGTGGTGAAATTGAGATGTTTGTTGTTCCCAGTCAGTATTCACAGATAGTAAGTCTGTAAAAGAAACTAATAAAATGCTCATGAGGTTCTGCTTTCACTGGCTCCTGGGTTTTGGAAGACCCAAAAATCCTATATAATGGTATCAATAAAGGCATTTCCTTTTGTGACAAGTTTACTGAGGATTTGATACATATTTATATTAAGAAATGTAAAAAATGCAGTACAGCTTAAAACCACACATACACAGAGATATGTGACCTGCCACAGGAAGAAGTGGCTTCTATAGAAGCATTTTCTGATTTGAAACAAGGTAGTTCTGACACACTGTACTTGTCACACATCTCTGCAGCTTCATTTTGTGTCACTGGAAAGCCACAGAGCAGGAGATGGGGTGAGCTATGCTGCATCAAGTATTTCTTGACATGGAGCCAAATACCAAGAGCAAACATCCCAAATACATTGGTATTTGGGACCCAAAAGGTTCATACTGGAGGACAGAAATTTACTCATAGCATGAATCTACCTAAAAAATACCATGTCTCACTTTTGGTATGTGAAAGGCTTTGCATGGAACACAGCATGGCTTGATGGAATTTTCCTGAGAAAATCTGAGGGGGTTTTGATTTGGCAGAAGGACTGTTCTGGCAATGACCCAAAGCTCTGGAGTGACGGGAGGGACAGAAGGAGGAAGGGTTACATGTGCATCTCCAGTTTCTTTGTTTCTATTTTCAGGGGAAGTCCAGGGTCTAAGCAGCAACTCCTCCAGACATCCCTCACCACAGCAGCAGCCAAGCCCCATTCCCATCATCCTGCTCCAACCCAGGGAGTGTGGGTACAATCCCAGCACGTACCTCCCCTCTCTGGGAAGAGACAAGCACAGCACACCAGTGCTAAAGACATGCCAAACCTGAGTTCAGTGCCCATAACTGACACAAAACACTGGGATATAAATGTTGCTCTGGGAAAAGTCATTTATCCCATGTTCTCCTCCCGTGTTACCAAGTCCTCTTACCTTTCCCCTCTTGAGTGGGAAGTCCCTCCTTAAAATGTTCCCACAGCAGCTGAGCAACAAATCCCTGTCTGTCACAGCCCCAGTGAGACAGGGCTGGAACTGTTGTCACCAGGCTCATCACATACTAAACACACCTCCTGAACAACAATTCCTAGATTGAGAGGATTTCCAGTCTTGCACTTGCTATTCCAATACCCTCCCAGCAATAACCACACTGAGAATTGGACGACACTCACGTTCAACAGCTGCCATGGTAATGTTGGTACCTCACAGTCATTCATTTCCTTTCCAGCAGGATAAGTATGGAAAGTTCTGCTGCCACCACACAGAAATCTGGGTGTAAAGGAATAACTGTTCTCATCCCATCTGTCCAGGGGTTTACTTGAAGCTTTTGGGTAAGCCAAACTTCTCACTGTGCTTTAAATCCCCATTAACTTCTGCATGAACTAAATTGAGGTTGAGGATAATTGCTTCAAATTTGAGGAGACAAAAAAGAAAATCAAGCTGGCACAGTTCACATTATCAATATCTTACAACATATGACCATTTAAAAATAACTGTTGCAATAATTGATAAAATACAAAGAGGACAAGGACTGAGCAGATATCACAAACCTTATGAACTTTATGCTTGATGGCAGGTGGGGATTAATTACAAGTGACTTATTTTCTGTAACACCATTTAACTATAAAACATGACCACTACTAAATCCAGAGAAGTACCTTGACCTGCCCAGTGGCAACTGAAACAGGCTCTCATGGAATCACAGAATGGTTTGGGTTGGGTGATTAATCAGCAGCATTAAATTGCATGTATGGATTATTTCCCTAATCAACCTGATTCACAGTTACATATGATCTGGCAAAGCCAAGACCTACATCCTATAACATTATCAATGTTTCATTAGAAACACCACCAAATCCATGTCAAACACATTACTTTATTTGTCTAGGATGATGTGTCCTATAAGGTACAAAAAAGTACTCTTCAGTTTGCCACAATTTGTTAAAAACAGCAATCTATTGCCTACAGGTAGGAAAGGTTTAAATCATGTCAATATGGATTTAGGTATGAATAAATAGTACAGAAATGCTGAGAAGTTGGGATGAGATGCAGGATATGTCCCAGTGCTGTTAAAGGTGAGATTCTTCCTTGTCCCATTAAAACACAATGCTTACAATATGCAGCATTTTTTAAAAAACGTCAAAGGACAACATAACCTAAATGCAACTACTCTTCTTTGACTTTCAGAAGCATAAATGGATTATTGTTTCCACACTGAACAATTAGTAATTTTCACAGATAGGTTAAATGACAACATTTGCATGTACAAAAACACACGGGTTTTTAGTAGATAAAATCCCCCCAGAAGAACCTGAACACCTGAGCTGGAAGTGTAAGAAAGGGTGGTCAGTAGCAACATCTTTTTTAAGAAAAATAACAGAGGAGGTTCTTGCATAGCAAGGTGTGAGGTTAAACCCAAAAGGAGCTTATCCATAAATCAGGTAAATCCCAGACCACTGTAGAACAGATGACTGTGAGTTAGTGCAAAAGCTGGTCAGGTGGGTGAGGAGCTGCAGAGAAAGCAGGGCTGGGAACTACAGACAGGTAGCAGAGCAAGCCAGTCACACACAGAAAGAAAAGCCTCCTCATCCGCAATTTGCATCTTCTTGGGCTCCAGTCCTTCCCTCAGGGCAGCGCTGCTCCCACAGGAAGGCGGAGGCAGCGCAGGAGCCTGCAGGGATACAATGACCGCGGTACTCCACATCCGCAGAGCACCGGGCAAAGATCACCGAGCTCGGTGGGCAGGGACACCTCACAAACACCTCCTGCCCTGCCACAGCTGGAACAGTCCTTTTGGCACCACTGTGGGAACGTTTATGGGGATAACAGGGCTGCAAGGCAGGCAGGCCCTGCTCCCTGGCCATTCCCACCCTGCTCCCTGCAATCCCTGCACTGCTGCACAGATCCCCAAAGTGTCTCACACACGTGGCAGCGCACACTCAAACACACCCACGGCTGTGGGGAGAACAATGATCTCCATTTATTTTGTTTCATATACATCCATATTTTGAATTTTAATACAAAAGAAAAAAAAAATTAGAATCTGACAAATGTTTACAAACAAGATACCTTCAAATAGATTTTACTCAGTTCAGTCTGGTGCAGAGTAAATGACAAATTGTACTGTTTGTTATATTCAAGGCAACAGAGTCTGTAGTCCATGACCACTCAGCCCAACCTTTATGCAAGCTTGTTTTTATCTACCATGAATGATAAACTCCTTGTTGATTCCCAGTCCTGTGTGTGTGCACATGTGTACATAGCAGCTCCTTTCATAGAAAGAAAAGACATCTAGAGGTCTTCTTGTACTTTTACCTACAGGAATCATGTTAAGATACAGAATGGATTACATGGAACCGGGGCTGGATTTTATAAGAAAAAATAATTAGCTGACAAATGAGGGCAGCAATAAAAAAGCGTCTTTTTTGCAACAATAAATAAATACAGTCAAAGTTTTCTGTGTGGACTTTAAACCAGCTTCTTCACTGAAGAACAGACGTGGCATTTCCATGGAGTTAAACGTGACCCCATTTACTGTATCTTTTTTCTTGCTCTCTTTCTCTCTCTCCTTCAACAAAACAAAGTTTTCCTGCTTCTGCCACAATAGTACAACAATTTGATCTTGACAAGAAAGTGGTGCTGCTGATTTTTATTTCTTTGTCCTTTGGACAAAATAAGCCAAGAATATAATTTGACTGTTGTGACCAATAAAAACGCAGTTTACATCAAGTCTCGTCAGGATAACCTGACTAAAAACATCTGGCTCCTTAATTAAAAATTGTCAGACAACCAGATCCTTGCTCGTGTGTTTGGTTAACACGCTGAACTCTAGGAAGCTGTAGACTGCAGTTTGTTGTTATGGGACCTGCAGAATACAGAAGAAAGTGAAGAATTAAGCACCCTTAAGTTTGGAGAACACAGTTGCTGCAAGGTGTTGGCAAAAATAAATCACAATGAGGGAACTCCCACCATGTTGCTTTCACTTATTTTTTTATCCCCTTCAGAAAAAATAATAATTCTTGCTCTGAATTTTAAGCCCGTTTTCTCCTCCAGAATACAAATATTTCACTACTTGTAAAATGCAGTTTGTCACTGGGATATTCCAAAATGTCTGAAATCAGTTTTACTCATGTATTTACATAATAGTAGTCCATCAAAAGGAAAGCAAAAAGACATTTTTAGTTGTGAATATTTATAATAAGGTCTACTTTCCTTAAATTTATTCAGTAAGTCTTTGGATTAACTTAATAGAAAAAAAACCTGAACAGACATGTTAGAATCACATTTTTGCTAAGCAGAGTTCAGCAAAACTCCTCTTTGACATTCACAGTTTTATTAGTGACTTAAACTAAAACAAAAAAATACAAGGCTTCCATGATGAATTTTTCATTTTTCTCAATACAGTATTTGAGGAACGGAACAAGTTCTTCTTAATACAGTTATGTTCACCAGTGTGGCTGCTGGCAACAAAAACATTTTACTTTTTAAACAAATGATCTGGATTTTTAGGGCAGCTTAATGTCATTGGATTGTACAATAAAAGAAAGTGACCCCAACATCCAGTTCTGATTCCAGTTAAAAAGTTCAGACTAAAGATATCACAATCTGCAAGAAAAGAAAGAAGATGGATGGTATAAATGAAAAACAATAACAAATAAGATGCAGCAATGAAATCAGTGTGCAAGCACAGAGAGTGCTGGGGACCCAGCTAATGGCAGTGACACAAACATGGGCTGAAAACTACCTGACAAAAATCATTACTACAGTATTGAATTGAAAAGAAAAATGCATATTCTTTTTCAGGAATATCTACATAAGGGAAACACTTCACATCAGCCCTTCTTCAGAAAAAAAAAAGTTTCATTTTGAAAGGTAAATTTTGAATTTTGTTTTATTTTCCATATCCTATTTTAATTCTTACTTACTCCCCTGTTTCAAAGGTGGTAAATTACAAAAAGATGAGAGGAGTAACACTGAAGTATTTTAATTTCTTTCATTGGATTTATAATGAAAAATATATTACAGCAGGATTGTCTTTTATTAGCATGAGAAGTGTTTACTGCAGAGTAGAACATCAGGACAACTCAGACACAGTATTTGTCCTGATCAGAAATTACTAAGTTTTCTGCAGCAATGAGTTGAAGTATCACTCAAATTTTGCAAATCTGTGATGCCATATGATCCCAAATTTTTAACAACTCCTTTTGAATAGACATTTCAAAGTAACCTTCACAAAATCGTATTTAAGCTTTAATTTTGACAAAGTTTTCCAGGAAAGCTCACTGAGCAAATCCCTGTGTGAATGCAAGATAAGCTTAGAAAGGAGATTTCAGGGGCCAACACAACACCTGTGGTTAGGAACACTCCAGCTTACCTGCTTGCCTTAAATCCTTTTAGTTTCTGTACAAAGAAAGACTCGAGAACTTCTGCACACTGGTAAAAAGGGGAGTCACTTGGATTGTAGTAACGGCAGTTATCAAAAATTTTGGTCATGTCTGCCACAAACTCCGTGACCTTTTTGTAGTAGCGTTTCAGGATTCTTTCTTCCATGGTAGCAAGGTCTTTAAAGAAACCAAAGATTATTTAAATGAGAGACTTTCATCCTAAACAGAAATCTACGTTGTCAAGACTGTGGGAGACAAAGCATTATCCAGGTTAGAGGCTTTTCCAGGAATGCTGGTTGTGACTGGTGACAGCAGCAGGTCTCCCTCAGAAGAGACACTCAGGTATGAATGTGCTGTGTGCAGGTAAATTCAATAAAATGCAAGAATCACCATGGCCAGGGAAAACCTTTGCAAGGGGCTCCCTGCTTTTTCTGAAGAAATGAAGGGGAAAGAGGGTCAGACAATCAGGATCCAGGTCCCATGTACATGTAACAGCCATCACCTCTTGATTATTTTTTTAATTCCTGCCTTGCTTGAATGAGCTATCAATTCTCATGGGCATGTGCACATTAGACATGGCACAGATGAAGGATTTCAAGTGCAGTGTCATTCAAAATGCCAGAGCTCTCATCCTTACTGACCAGCCACATTAAGGAGACAGGAATGGTGATGTCAGTAGTTAATTGTTCTATTTTAATGCAAATATCAGTTAAAAGCAGGGAGAGGAACAAAACCTAACATAAATATAGATGTGCAAATGTCTAGTGGCATTATTAACCAGAAAAACAACTATCTGTCCTTGGAAAATGCCTTAAGGTGCTTATTTTGAAATACCAGTGATGCCAGAATGTGTGCAAACAACTGCAGATGGGTCTGGATTACTTGGTGTATTTTAGTCAGATTAACTTGTATTACAAATGACTTCTCCTCCTACTTAAGTCAGAAAGGGCAAAATGCACTTTTGTTTGCTCCATTGATAATACTGTTTTTGAGCTTTCTTTATAAACTTTAACCCATCCATCATGGAATAAGAGTTGTTGAGCACTGTCATAACAGCACAGCCCAAAACTTTGGAACAGGAAAGGACACAATTCCTAAACAAAATATTATTTTCAGTCAACATACCACAACATTTTGCCAAGATACTAAACTGAACTTTACTATTTCTAGGATGAGTAAGGAGTAGGTGAGAAAGCTCAAATGACAAACTGGCTCTCATTTAGAGATCTGAAAAGGTGTTGGTTCAAAACTGGAAGGAAAGGAATAACATTCCCAACACCATTTCTGTCAGGAGGTAGAGTTTCCCAGGGGGTTTCACATCCAACTGCTTATCCAGTTTAACTGGTGAGCTCTAAGAAGATCAGAGTAAAGCACTGGAAAGCTGCAGCATCCCCCCTTCCACTTTGCCCACATTCAAAACATCTGGATCCTTTTTGTTCCTGCAGCTTTAAAGATAAATTACACATAATACAAAATTTATTATACCATCAAATCAGATGAAGGCAATTTTGAACTCCATCTTAAAGTGCATGTCACACTTCCAAGGCATCACCTCCTCAGCTTCTGGAGTACATATCCCAACCTTGGGAGGAGGGGCTCATTACAAAGACAGAAAAAAACCTGTCCTCTTTATATAAAGAAATTTAAAACCATCAATTCTATTCTATTGCTGCACCGACTTCCACATTCATCTGTAAGACTGGCAGTGCTTAGGGTGTAGGAGTCAGCCTAGAAGTAGATAAAACAGCCCTCATGAACTTCTGAATATATCAGTGAGAAATCACAGTGTTTCACCTGCCTAATCTGTGTATTTTGCAAAATATGGCTGGAACTGGTCAGCAGAAAATTAGCTTGCTATTCCAAAACCCAAACCCACTCCCTCAGGCTGCTCTCACCAGCACTTACCCATTGGTTCTTTGATGACACCATAATAATCTGGTGCATCATTGGGATCTACTGGTTCTAGGAACGGCCATGCCATCTTGTGAGCCTGGCAGGGAGACAGGAGAGAAGAAAAACAAAATTCAGTTAAATTTGGCACTGCTAATAGGTAAATATTTTCATCCTTTTATCTGTTGGGGTCTGGAGTTGAATTTCAGGAAGAGGTGCAGCATTATGTGAAAAAGGAACCAGTTCTCATCTGTTGACTGGGTAAAGTTTTAAATGTCAGTGACCCAGTAGTTGGGCTTCAAAACAGGAAACTGAAATTCAGACATAACAGGATACTGTGCTGAACAGGCTGCATGGAAAAGTATGGAATGAACTTACTGAGAGAGCTTTCAAGTACCCCAAAATTAATATGCTTTTATAAATGTATGCAAAATACAGGACAATGCAAAGTATTACTTACAGGATTTCTGTTATCATAATTTTAAGAATTTTACCAGAATCCTTAAAAATTCTTTATAGTTGTAGCAGAAAAAGCCTATTTGGGAGCGACAGACAAACCAGAAATATCAGACAGTGTACATAATTCTTATTACCAGGATGCCATCATTCACATGCTGATAATGATCCCCTGTGAGAACACCCCTGAAATCTGGTAACACTCAAAGTAAGGAAGTGTGGATCACAACCCACAGAAAACTGATCTGAGAACAGAACACTGCACCTTCCATACCCTGTGCAGTTGGGCTCCCACTCTGCCTTTTGGGATTCTAAATCTGCTTCCTATAAAAGCCTTTCACTGAAGGGATTGTTTAGTTTCAGTCATTTACTAATTATTGTAAATATTCCTCAGCACAACAACGCCAAGCAAGTTTGCAGCTGAGACAGTGGCACAGCTTTGCTATTCCCTCAAATCTCAGATCTAATGAGGAGAAATCACCTCTTCCTCCCAGACCCACGGGGTCTGTCACACTCCCTGGTGCTGCCACCCTTCTCCTCACCTGCAAGGAGCGCAGGACCCTCCTCAACCCTTCATAGTCTTTATCTGTGAGTGGGCTGAGCACAGTCATGGCATCCTCTGTGGACTGGCACTGGGGACACACGTACTCATCAATGAGATCTGCCTCGCTCTGCAGGATGCCCACGCAGCGCCCGTGGTACCAGTTCTGACATCGGTCACAGCCAATGTAAAATCTGCAAGAGTCAAACCAAATGTCAGTGGCTTCATCCTTTTCAAGTCCAGGTTGCATTTAAACACATAAACCTGCCATCCCCTGAACACAAGCAGATACTTGGCATGATTAAAGACAACAGGTAACCTCAGATTTCAGAGCGACAAATTCTATTCCAACCGCTTTTGTATTTACAGACCATTTCAAAACATGTTCCTGAATTTTGTACTTTCAAGAAATCAAGATTTTAAAAATAATTCCTCTGCTTGAGAGAAGAAAGGAACAGTGTAAAGCCAGAAGTCTCACTCAGCCAGTATCCAAACCAAATCAAGATGCATTTTGCACAAACTGGACTACAACTAGGGCATGTTTCACTCCATACAAGCACTTTTCATATGGAAGCTTTAGTCTTGTAACTGAATACAGAGGGAATACTCTATGACACAAAGCCTTACAATAAAAGATGTATATAATTCACATATATATAATCATATACAAACCATATACCCCCACACTAAAATTGTGTTCTCCAGCCAGATCAGATTAAAGCACAAAAAATCCACTAAATATAGCATGTCTTTAATCTTTCTAACCATCCCCTGTTAAAGAAAAGAAAATAAAGAAAAAAAAAAAAAAGAAAATAAATCCCAATATAAAGTACATGGCGTTTTACTAGTTTGTTGTTACAAATAAAAACCACAATACATTTTGACCACTCTGAGGAACTTCACTTTTCCTAAACATTTACTGAACAGAAACATTCAGGAGGGGGAGACAATTATTGGAAAGCAATTTGTATTACGAATGAATACAATATATGCAGAATAACTCGTTTTTTACTCTTTGCAAGGAACAGGAAAGCACAGTCAGAGCAGTTTTGCTACCTAGACATGGAATAAGAGGTTCTTATCCGAACTCACTGCGACTCATCATAAGGTGTTCTGCAGATACAGTACAACTCCTCACTGCTGCCCTCTTGTGCCCGTTTACACTCATTACAGATGTACACATCCATTTTCTTAGCCTCCTTTTCTGTGATTCCAACACATTCTCCATGATACCAGTTAGTACAAAGATCACAGCCAATATAGAACCTAAAAGTGTTCACAATGAAAATGACAATGTAATTGTCATTTCAAATGGCATGGCACTTTTCCCTGCATTTCTCTCTGATGCATTTGATGCTGGGCTACTTTCTGTCTCAGCTTCCCTGCTTCCTATCCTTACAAACTAAGATTTCATGCTGCAGCTAGACTGGCAGTAAGGTCACTTGGGTCAATTCTAATTTGACAAGTCAGGAAAATGCACATGTATTAATATGTACATATCAATATGTAACCAGACTTTGACAAAGCTATGGGCTAAAAATCTACTGTCTTCAGTGTGAAAAACTGTCAAAGGCACAAAAAGACAAGGCCAAAGGAAAAGGTTTACATTTTCAAAATTGTAGCTCAAAAGCCACTGAAACATTTCCTTAAGGTTTGAAAATGTAGGTCTCAGTTAATTTAAAAAACAAAAGCAAAGCGCAAACACCAACTAGGAGTTACGAGTACACTACAAGAACATGCAACCAGCAGTGTGTAGGTACATCTTGGTGTAAAATGATACCAAAGAAAATGGGGCCAGGGCATGACTGTCAATTTTATATCTTGATGGGGTTTTTTTGGGGGGGATGTACACTGAAAAACTGATAATAAACTACTTAAAACTGTGACAAAGCGGAATTTTGAGTGAATAATGTCTCCTCTCAGACACAGCTGTGTGACAGAACCAAGTATGGTATGACACAAAGTGAAGGGAACCAGGGACAGAATTATGGGGATGGGACCTTGCACAGAATGATGTGACAAAAGTGTAAAATATTATGCCAGGATGTTTGTAACTGGTGTATGGATCTCTCAGAACACACCTATGACCAGTGACAACCAGATGGGCGACGCTCACATCCATTCTCTCTGCCTAAGCAAAAGCAAGCGGACCCAGAGCCTCCATCCTCCTGGATTTTGGAGACCTCAACCCCCTGCCAGGTGCTGCTGGAGAAATTCCTGCCACCCTGTCAGCCTGCAGGCAACACCCTGGGGACACCACAGCACCCACAGGGCAGTAGCTACCCCATGTTCCACAGGAAGCATCTCTGATTTCCTGGGCCTCTGCACACATCCTGGACACTCAGATCCTGCCTTTTCTCTTGTGTTTCAGTCAGGCAAATCCTAAAAAAATATCACACCACCCAATTTCCATAAAGAATGGCTTGACATAGATCTGACAACTATCAGCAACTCAGTCTGTGCCCCCTTCCCAAGAGGGGCTCAGGCTGCTCCTGGTGATGTGGGAGCACATTTGCATCCAGCTGTAGATGCTGAACCTCGCCACTGGAATGTGGAGCAGGTGCCACATTATGATTTAACAAGTAAGTTGGAATCTAAATCTCAGAGAAATATCCTTACTGACCATCCTTGAAAACAGTATCAGCAAATCCCTGTAATCCTGGAGTATCATGAATGAGAACTAACCATAAGATTTGCAATAAAATACGCAGCACAAAACAACTTACAAGGTTATACTAAATCAAAAAAAACCCGCATAGGATATTCATAAAATACCACAACTTGGCTTTTCAAGTAGCACACCTATCTTTTCTGAAGTAGAAAAGAGACACCAGCACAAAAGAGGAGGATCCAATGCCTACATTCATATGAAAAAATTTTAAAAAAATTTCTTAGGTAACTGTTTTAAAACTTGACTAATTCCTTTCCAAACAGCGAAAGGAGTATGTATTTCAACAGTACAGGCATCATTTGTAGGAACACCAAATTGAAAATTCATAAAAAGCAAAGCAGCAGAGCTCAACCATATTGCTAAGGATACTACCGAATTATTAACATTTCATTTTCTTGAAGTTTTATTCAGTGCACTGAAACCCAGTTCTCAATTCAAGCTACCAAAATTCACTCTACGACCACTGGAGTCAACACAAACTCTGACAAACAAATTCCTTTGCTCACTCTCAAAGTCCAGATGCAGTAACACACAAGACCTCAGAGTCCTTCCTGAGTTCACTGGGTGACAGAAAACCTGACACAAAGTTAAGTGAGGCTGGGGACATTCCTCAGAGGTGACAGTGACATAACAGCCAGAGCATCATTCTGCTCTTCCTGCAGCACTGGCAGTCCAGGGAGCAGCCCCATCTCCCACACTGAAGTCATAGTGCAATGGTCAGAGCTACTCAAAACCAAGGTGAAAAAAACCTCAAATATCCCAACTTGGTTAAAAGACGTAATTAAAACCCAAAAAAGGCTAGAAGGAACCTCAAGAGGTTCCCTAGTCCTGGCCCTAAACTTGGAATAAGGAACCATGACCCATGGAGTGAATGCACACTCCAGATCTATGGTTTCCCTGTTACCAGCCCTTAAAGTACCATCAAACGGTACCAGTTCATATTCCCAGGTATTGTCACTTACTTGGAATTGGTCAGAAGTCAAATTTATCATACATACATCTCTACACAGCTCTCAGATGTTAAGCACTGCTAACTACTGCTGTTAGTCACCTCCAGCTCAAGCAGGAACACGAGGCACTATCCCTGGAATCCCCTGGATTCTCCACTCCAGCACTTACACCATTTCCTCACAAGCGCTGTACGTAGCATAAATTCTTTTCCTCATTCAGAGTCAGAATCAAACTACAAAGAACTGCAGTTTTCACTTTGTCAAATGCTTAAATATTCATTTTTATCAACCCTGGTATGCAAATAATAATGCATGGAAACCAATTCTCCCTGAAACATTGTCCAAAGTGAACTGCAGCCCAGTGACTCAGAGCCCCCTTTACTGGGTACTGCCTTACAAAAAAAAAGTCATTTATTGGAAGACGGTACTGAAGCTATTTCTGAAGAACATCAGCTACTTCTTCACAAGAAATTGCTCAAACCAAATTGTCACTTGCTTCTGAGGCAGAGGCAAAACGGCAAAAGAAAGAGTAACAGAGCAGAGGGAAAAAAAGAAAAGAGTATGTGCATGTGAGACAGGAAGGTCACACAATGGAGACATGCAAACGAGTAAAATATAAACCACGCACAGTAACAGTATCAATCGAGTATGTTAATATTTGTAACTGCTAGTGGAAAATAGAGACTTTATTCTCTATACCTCAGCGATCCCTGCAATAATCTGCCACTAGCTCCACTTCTAGCACTACCTGGCACTAAGGGCTGACACTAAACCTGAAGCTAAGGACATGCAGCAGGGGCTGTGGCACCGTTACTCACTTGGACTCGTCGTAAGGCGTTTTACAGATGCAGTAAAGCTTTGTGTCCTTCTTTGTTTCCTTTGAGGTAGTAGAAATCATTTTCTTTTTCTTGGACTTGGAAGCTGAGGAATCCTTCTCCTCCTCTCGTTTCCTCTTCTGGGAGGAGACTGGCACAGGGACAGTGGTGGAGGAGGAGGAGGAGGAGGTGACACTGGCTGCTGGCAGCTGTGGTGGTGCTGGTGGCACTGGTGGCGGCGGTGGTGGGGCAGCGGCGGCGGCTGCAGCGGCTGCTGCTGCTGCAGCAGCAGCTGCTGCCTGGGCTCTTTCTTTTTCTTTCTTAATTTTAGTCAAGTCTTTCTTTAGCTCCTCCTGAAGTGTATTAAATGAATAAATAGAGGGAGGCATTTCATATGATTATTGCAAGACAGGGCTAAAATCTAGGCAAAAATCCCCAAGCTTAACCAAAAGAAAACAATTAAATCCATTTAAATATGCTTTTTTTTTTCATGTTCTGAACCTACAATTCATGTAATATTAAGGGATGACACTCTTGGGCTACAATAGCCACTGGCTGTAACTTATCAGAAGCTGTTTCATTAAAGAAGATAATTTCAGTCCAGAAGAAAACCAAGAGGCCCTCAAAGGACATATGAGCAGCTTTGCAGAGATCCACAGCTTCTTCCTGTAAATTTCCTTAAAATCTCACTGAGCAAACAGACAAAGATTAACACAGAAATATTCTCCCCAGCTTAACATCAAATTAGCCTTTGAGACTCTGTCCTTACCTGCACTTCAATCTGTAGATCTTTGTCCAGAAGTGCTCTTTTTTTCAGTATTTCAGCTTTCAGCTGCTCTTTATGCTTGAAAAGCAGAGCTGAGAGCTTGGTTGCGTTCTGTTTGCTTCGCTTCTGCTCCACGCTCTCTTCTCGCTTCCGTTTCTTAGCTGCCTGTTTTTCTTCTTTGTCTATCTTATCCAGAATATATTTCATCACTTGGTTGCACACAATCATTCTGGGGAAAGAATAAAGGAAAAGGACATTGTGCTAAGCTGCCTGTTTATTCCCAGTTGAGAATGCAGAATCAATTCTCCAGTCGCCGCAAGCTCATTATTGTATTTCCTAAGATGTGCAAGGTAAATTTAGCAACATCCAGTGCTTCCATTCCTGCTTACTTACTAGAGCACTGCTGGGAGAGATCAAGTCCCTTGTTAGGCTCAAGAGGGCCAGTCCCAATTTCACTTAAATGATCTGAGTACTAATTGTTCCTCCCCTCCCCCATCCGACTCCCAACAAAGCTTTGGCTTTAGTAAGATCAGAGAGATTTTCACTTGATTCTGTTTCCGCAATTTGTTTGAAAGAGCAGGATTTTTATTTTGATACAGGGTGAAAGTGAGTTGGAAGCCTGTAACTTCTTCAAAACCAGACATTTCTATGCTCCAGTGACCACGAAATACTACCAAGGTTTTGTGTTCTGGCATAAGGACTGGCAAACGCTTTTCGCTGCACAGAATTCACTATAAACAGTTCCCAATTTCTCCACTAATGACAGTTCAAGATTAGTTTTTCGTCTGCTTGTTGTACCTTCAACTATAAATCTATTTTCCTGCTCACTTATTTTGCACCTTTCATTTCTTTTGCTTTATATTTCAATTAGAAAATGAATGTATTTTGGTTCTCCTGAATTTACTTTTCCCTTCCCCATTCATTTCCAAAACCATTAGAAAACCAAATGCTTCTCGTTGCCAGAGTGACCATGAGAAACAAGTCCCATTGAGTTGAGAGGAAACAGCAGAATAGCAGTGGCCAGGACAAGCAGCTGCTGGCAACTCTGTGGTCTCAGACATTTTATCCTTTGACAGACAGCTGGATTCTGATGACAAATGGAATATGTAGATAAATATTTGTAGGGCCATACAATTTTGTTTAGTTTGCTCTTGATACCTGCACTGTGTCTACTTGGTTTAGTCAGGTTTTTTTTCACAGACTAAAGGTCCCAACATTGTATTTTTGAAGAAGAATAAATCAGTGAGATGGAAAGGCAGCTGCACCACAAACTAAGCTAGTTAGAACTATTTTTTTCATCTTTCTCTTAAATTGGACTGTTGTCAATCGAAACACCTATTTGGCTGTCTGACACCACAAAATAAAGAGCATATCCAATACATCCTTTTCTTTATGCAACTGTGAACAGTAAAGGAGTGGCACTCAGGGACAGTGTTGTAATCAACTGAGCTTGTGATTTGATGATCAAAATTTTGTAGAACATACTCTTCTTTTTCTTAGTATCTGACACACACTTGTGATTATCTAATTGGAGAAACTGCATGTGTGAAAAGGAGTCAAAATAATTCCAAGACAAATGACAAACACTCCAAATTTCTGTTTAGCAGCTTCAAGCATGAAATCTCTCAGTTTGTCAATCTGTCTTCCAACTCTTCAGCTCCTTCTGTAGAGTGGGATGTGCAGGGACAAGAATGGAAACACATGGCCATGATAAAGGACAAACAAAACCCAGGCTTTTTTTTTTTTGCAGTAGAAGCATTAATTCTCCATTCTGTGCTCCTTTACTTCAGTTTAAAAACCGTGGCCAGCTTAAAACACAACATGTAACATTACTTAAAAAACATATTATCAAAATAAAATTGAGTTTTACAAGAGGAGATAAAGATCATTATGAAAGTGTTACTCTAACCAATGTTAAATAGCAACATTTCTTTAAGCAGGCTTTTATATACCAGCCTTTCATTATGACACCATTAAAAGATGTAATAAATTAAAAACTTAACATCTATGGATGCACTGTGATGCACATTCACCTCTGATTTTCTTCCCTTTCAGCTGGAGTCAGTGTCTTCTTCTGTTTCAAATGTTCTATGACAGCATTCTGCTTCATAACCACCTGTAGGATGATACAAAATCCAAATAAAGATGAAAACTTAGCCAGTATTTCACAGTACTATGGGGAGAACCAGGACATTTCCCAAGTTAAAAGTGTCATTTATTTCACTGAGTAACAAAATAAACCTCATTTTATCAGGGGAGCTTGTTTAAAACAATTATTTGAAAATTGAAAAAAGAAATTGAAGAAGAACACCACCACCCCCAGAGTACGGTATTTTGCTTATGTCAAGTACAAGCCCAGGAATTAAACGTAAATTGACCGTATTTCCTCAGTGACTGGTTGTTTTATTTTAGAAGTAGTAAAAGTCCATTATATATATTTTAAGCCCCACAGCCATCCAACAGCATCACACTTCAGATACCTCTTTGGAACCTCAGTTTTCAGGTAATGAAAGTACTGCACGTGTGTTCTGTCCATCAGCCCTCTTAGCTCTGACCTATCTTTCCTGAATTGAGAATAGAGATGGATTTGTCCCAGCAGCTACTGGTAAGCTGAATCAAGGTGACAGAAGAATGCAAACATGGTACAAGTGACTTGATGAGCTGAATTAACTTGGAACATGTCATTAAATTGCCAATAGCAATCGTGCACTATCTTCGAAAGAATCAAATTAACTGTCTATCAAATGTATTAACATTGTTCACAAGAACAGGCATTTCAAATTAGATTTCTTTCATTCATTAAGTGTTAATTTCCTTCGGTTAACTTTACCTGTTTCTGGATAATGTCACTTTGATTAGAAGCCTGAAGGGTGTGCTCATGTTTAATTTCTATCTGTTGCTGCTTTTTCTTCTGCTGCTGCTCCCTGAGCTGCTGAACTCTGTGCAGCTGCTCCTGCACACTAGCTGCTTGCACTGTCACCACACTGCCAATCTGCTGAGCCTGCGCTGGGCTACTGTGCTGGACCTCGAGAGGTAACTGCAGCCCCATCTGGGGCACGCTGCCCTGCTGGGCTCGGATCTGAGCCACAACACGGGGCTGCAGCTGACAGAGGACTTCCACTTGCTGCTGGAGCTGAGGCACTGCAGTAACACTTGGTGGAGGCTGCTGAAGTTGCAGCTGAGGATGAGCTGGGCACTGCACGGGAACCTGATTTAAACTTTGAGTGCTCGCAAGGGTAGAGCCCGAGGTCTGAACCTGAGGCCGCGACTGCTGCGGCCGAGCTGGAATCGGAAAGGGAGCGCGGGGCCGCACGGGGCTGGGTTGTCGGGTTGGAGTTTGCACCTGAGCTGGATGCTGAGCCTGGGCCTGGCCTGGGGGCAGGCCCGCGGGCGGCGGCTGCATCGGGCCTGGCGCTGGAGAGAGCCCCGGAGCCTGGGCTGGAGACTGAGCCGGAGATTTGGAGGGCTGAGCTTCGGCGGGGGCCGCGGAGTCACCGGGAGCCTGGGGCTGGCTCGGGGCCTCGGGCTGCGCGCCCTGGGGCTGAGCCCCCGCGGGCTGTGCCGCTGCCGAGCCCGAGCCCGGCTGGCCCTGCCCCTGGGGCTGGCCCTGCCCCGCGGGCACGGCCGGGGCTGGCGGCGCCTGCAGAGCCGGCTTCGCTTCCCCTGCAGCTGTGAATGACACAAACCACGAGTCCATCAATGGCAAATGGCTATGAGCCTTGATAATCCAAACCCTCTGGAACTACTGCAAAGCTCTATGCAGGAACCCAACAGGCTCTGCAACACGCTTCCAACAAACTTACTGCAGTAACAGACAACCTCCAGCTGCATAAATACCCCCGTGCAATTGAAATTGAAGCTTCTTTTCTGCTGAACATAACAATGCTTACCCGAGGTCGAAGTAGAAACGGTGGTTGTAGTTGTGCTAGCTGTAGTAGCAGCTGCTGGTAGTGGGGTGAACAGAAATCTTTGAATTGTACCATTTGGCATAGCTGCTTGCATAAGCTGCTGTCCTGGACCAGGTATTACAGTCACACCCTGAGGGATTAATTGTAACTGACCAGTAGTTTGACCTTGTCCCTGAATTACCACAGTTAAGCCTTGATTGCCACCCTAAAAAAAAGTTAATATTGATGTATTAGTGACATAATTCTTAGACAGACTTTCCTGAAAATTAGGGATTTCAGATTTCAAAATTCAACATTCTTATCTCATACCATACTCCTGAAATCCAAAACTGAGCACCTGAGATCATTAAATACTCAAGCACTCTTTCAAAAATTCTATTGCCAAGAGATGACTGGTTTGGAGTTACGCATTTTGTGAACCCACAGAACAGTATACAAGAACTCTGAGTCTTTGGTGTAGAAACTCGAAGAATCACAGAATGGTTTAGGTTGGGAGGGACCTTAAAGTTCACCCAGTTCCACCCACACCTTCCACTATGCACAGGTTGCTCCAAGCCCTGTCTAACCTGGCCTCAGACACTTCCAGGGATGGGCAGTCAGCTTCTCTGGGCACCCTGTGCCAGGGTATCCCCACCTTCACAGGGAAGAATTTCCTCTCAGTATCTAATCTAACCCTACCCTCCCCTTCTGCTTAAACTCCAAGTCTTGTTCCACCTACAAAAACCTTATCTGACAACCAGCAGTCTGTACATTGGAATCATTTATATATATAATTTATAGTTTGAAGAATAAATCTTGTGGTAAATCATAGAAATGTATTTTTACCCAAAAACTGACTCTCAACTCATTTTTTGCCAAGAGACCTTCATGATCTGAGCAGAAGTTGTAAGAACTTTCTCCTCCTCTGTTTACAGATACTGCAACTTTTCCTCTGAGATTCTGGATAGCATGAATGAAAACTAGATCTTCACATCAACTCAAAAGACAAGTAATCAAAATTATGACCTCAGTGTCTACAAAACAGGCCATACAGAACCATTATGTCAGAATAACTATATCCTTTATGGCTATTAAAGATTTTTTTCCATACTGCTAAACACTCCTGACACCAGTTACCTTACTGGAAAATACATCAGGAAGCACGAGTTAAAACTTTAGTATTAAAACTACTTACTTTGTATTTACTATTTACTATATATATTTACTATTTAAGCTGCTTTCAGTCAGCAATTATGCCAATACTTATCCTAAATGAAGCCAGACACATAAATTTAAAGGCACAGGCTGAAATGCAAAGGCTGGATGGGTGTTAGCACATTTCCACACCCAGAGCTGGTCCAGTGCTTTACCTGTCCTTGTGTGAGCTGGGTGAGCTGAGCCATTGTCAGCTTCACCTGGCCCTGCTGAGGGCGAGGGGGTGGCGCTGGGGTCTGTGGCTGAACTTGTTGAGGGGCTGTTCCAGAGCTTGTGATGGTTTTCTGCCCACTGCTGGAAGAAGCTGTGCTGGTACTAGAAACTGCTGTTGAGACAGGCTGACCCCTGATTATCTGAGTCACCACTTGCTGTGTTTGACCTGTAAGAGAAGAATTTGGGCTAAGAAACACTTTTTCAGCTTTTAACCATAAGCACAGCAAACCTCCAAGTCACAAATTGCAATGGGGTGTGATGGTGATCAGACAGGTGAAGCAAACACTGCAGTTTGCACATAAATTTTCTTTACAAACCATTTGTGTGATCGAAAAATGTCTGCATAAGGTTTCCCATTTTAACTAAGGTTGCATGCATATGGAGTATTTGAAACACTGAGCTCCTCTTTAAGAAAAACACATACAAAAGAAAGGCTTTCTCAATGCACAATTACTCTATATATAGTTTTTAGGGTTTTTCAGGTTTGGTTGTTATTTTTTTCTCAAATGAATGGACTTAAAATTACATAAATTTCCCTGTGTCAATGATGAATAACATTGACAAAGCCTCCAACCAACACATCCAAAAGCTAAAAAAGGCATTAGCCAAGCTGTGGGCCTGTTATTTCTGAGTCTGTAAGGTTTTCAGCCTGTCAGTGGCTGATTTTCTTCTCATGGGAAGATTTCTTGGGAGGTTTTTCTTTCAAGGACAGTTCCTGTAAATAACCATAACATTTCTAAGTAAACAATATTTCTTCTCATAACATTTCTAAGTTCTCATAACAACCTCTCTCCCAAGCGTTATTTTATTTAACTAAAGGAGAGAGGTGTCCATTCTATGGGCCAATAATGTGCCTTTTTAGAGCAGCATGTTCTAAAAAGGCTGGATAAACTGTAAATAAAGCCTTCTGATCTTTCTTCTACCTTGAACTGGAGTCAAGCACCTTTATTTCATGTCCAACAGCGACATCAAGCATCAAAACAAGCGATTTTTGCATTGGGACACAATGACACACAAGGAATTCATGAAGAAACAAAATCACAGATTTCACACTGGGAATTGAAATATTAAAGTGAACCTACTGGCTGGCAGAATACCTTGCTGCACCACTACAGGTGTTCGAATGATGGTCTTGCCGAGGGTGGGCTGCTGCAGCGGTGTCCGGATCACCGTCATCCCGGGCCGCAGCGGTGTCCCCTGCACTACCTGTGCACACCAAAGAGGAGACCTCCTGTAAACTTGAGGAAAAAGCCCCTGGGATATGCCCTGAATGTTTTTCCACGTGTGTTTTAATTTTCCCAGCTGGAGGGAACTGTTGTACCTCTTTGGAATAAAAGATCCATACATACCATTGCTGAGATGAGCCAAAAATATTAAAAAGTGATTAGCCAGAACTTTTAATATATGCCAATAACTTAACATCTATGCACCCACATTTTTTGAGTTAAACAATCAGGAAAACATCTTACTTGTGAAGTGCTTGTTGTTCCTAATGTCCCTGTGGTGTTTGGCCTAATGGTTACAGTTGCTGTCCTTGGCTGGAATGAAGTAAAGGTTTGACTTGCACCTGTAGTTGATGGAATGATACCCAATACCTTTTGCTGAACTTGAACCACACCTAATTAAAGAAAAATTGAGAATTCATTAATGACATAATGGCCAGCAGAAGAAATAAATGCAGCTCCAGGGTGGCATTTAGAACTCAAGTCCCCAGGTTTCTAGAACACCTTTGAGTCTTTCAACATTTCTTGGGAAAGCCTTTGTCATATTTAAAAAGAAGCAGCATTATACTTGTCAATAGTCAACTACATTTTAAGTTAAGAAAGGGATATTTTAGAAAAGATTAAGGAAAGTGTGAATCTTCACAAAGATCAGTTTGATGGTAACTGCAAAGAAGCCCTTGCATTGCATTGCATTGACAGGGTGCCACAAATTCGTGTTATACAACCATTAAAAGCTATAATCTGATTAATTTCATATGTAGGAGAGCAGTTTAAACACCTTTCACCTACAACATTGTGATGCTGAAGAAAATGGGCAATGCTTCTTCTGTCACCTAAGAAATTTCAATACAAAATCTGCAGCCTTCATGATTTGCTCAGATGCTAAACATAATGGAGACAGAGAACTGAGCTTTTCTGTTCAATATACATTCACCAATCTCAAAATATTAAGTCCTCTTCTGGAGGCAACAATCAAAAACGCTAATCTTAGTCTGGAGCCAAACTCCTGCTCATCAGTGAAGAGCAGCTGTAGGCATTAATATTTTTGTGAAGAAAGTTGCTTTGTTGATTTAGATAACCAAAAAATAAGCATGCTTCATTTCACATTGTTCAAAATAAAGCTCCTAATTTTGTGCTAGGAAATGCAAAATAATTTATAAGCAAAAAACTTGCATTTTTCCCCTTACAGACACAAATATGCAACAAAGGGGGAACAAGCTGTAGAAACTTGTATTTAGATATATATAATTTTCCCCCTTCACGTCACAGTTTACTTCACTGGGAAAACAGTGTCAAAGGAGAATTAAGCAGCAAGCTGGAATACAGTTTTTATTCAGTTCCCTTTGCCCTACCTCCTTGAGTTGATGGCACATTGACGGCAACAATCTTGCTGTTTGCAGGGAGTGGCAGCTTAGTTATCACTTTCCCTGCCATCGTTACTGGGCTGCCTGAGAGCTGGAAGGTCTGCCCTGTGCTGGCAATGGTTGTAGCTGAGGTGGCAGCTGTGCTAGTGGCTATTGAGGCACACAGAACAGGCAGGTTTAGAGCAGAATAATTAGTCAATGAAATGACTGATTTTCAAGTATGAAACAGCAAACTACAGGATTACTTTTTTTTTTTTTTTAATGTGTCATGCTTTCTTTGGTAAAGGTTCTTTTTTGGAAACAGTATGTTACACCACAGAATGCTTTCATGAATGATTACTAGTACAAAAACTGTCAGTAATTAATGAGACAGGTCAGAAATGAGACTTCCCAGCAAGTCAGAACAAGGAAAAAACTAGACAGGTACAATCTCAGAAATGTCCTTCTGGTAAAGCAAGATTTAAGAGCAAAGATAAGCAGAAGAGTAATAATGCTGCATGTCTGGAGAAGATGTGATGTGTATATAGGATGTGATGCATACACAGGATGAACTCCAGCAAGGTTCCTTCCATGACAAATGATTCCTTACCCGTTGAAGACTGGCCTTGTTTAACCCAAGTAGCAAAAGTTTGATGGAAGTTCTTGTTCTGTTGGAATGTTACTGTAGCTGGAGACCCCACTTTAGTGGTGAGCACTACTTTGGTTCCTGTGGGGACAGGGCCTGTCAGGGAGCCCACCACGACTTTCTGTGGTGTGGAGACTGTGGTTGCAGTGCTGCTGGCTGTGGTGGCTGCAGGGACCACACCTCCTGCAGGGATCTGCTTCTGCTGTTCCAGCCGTTTCTATTTAGAAAAGAAATGGAATAAAGAGATAATTAGTATTTTCTAAATTTACAGCATAAAGATTGTCCCTACCCAGTACTGAGAGATAAAGGCTTGTGGTAGGATTTTAGTTCGAATTGTAGAGGACTGAAGAATAGGCTCCTTGACCTCCAGAACTACAAATCTGCTTAGAATACACAGCCAGAAATTTTCCTTTATATCAACTTTAAAATCCTTGGCTTATGTTAATTTCACTGCACATTTTAATTTAAAAAAACCCACCCAACATATTAATTTGTCTCAGATTAATCAGAAAGATTAAAAAAAAACACTTCAAAAAATATGCATCTATATTTGGCTTTGACCATGTGCATGCATCTATGTCAGTAATTGGTACATCATCATCAACACAGAGTTCACTATTAGCATTCCTAAATTTAGAGCTTCCTGCACTGAGATCCTGCCAGTTACAGAAAAAAACCCAGACTGTATCATTCTGTTTCACCACTGAGAATGCAATTTTAAAAAATATTCTTTTAAATGTAAATCCAGTTTGCAGCCTGCTTAAAAAAATTAGGCTCAAAACCCCTTACCTTACCCAGTGACTTTCTGTGCTGCAACTGTTGAAAAAGCACATTCAATCTAGAGAGCCCCTTAGTGAAGGGATGTATCAGCAGGTTCTTCTAAAATGTCAACTAATCTAACATTTTTTTCCCATGTTACTGGAATTATCACTGTATTTATCTAATTTCAATTCCAGCACTATATTGCAGTAGTGCCCACAAATCAGAAGCACTCATTCACTGCTAATGGGTTTTTATCATGGAAGATGAAATTAAAAAGGAGTAAGCTGAGAAAAAGCACAGTCCTTAATAATGCATACAAAATATCAACGTGGCATTGGGTTTCCTAATTTTAATTGCACACATTTAAATATAAATACATATACATAACTACATATATTTAAATAAAATTATCAATGGGCTTAACTCAGATAAGATAGAATAAAATCAGAAGATTCAATTTGAGTGAAGCATGAAATGCAGTTGTATTCCCAAGTCAGCTGTATTCCAAAGCAGTTTTCCATCACACACAGAACACTGAGATCCTTACCTGGAGATGGGTGCTTCCCAGCCTTCTTTAAAATGGAAACAAATTAAACCTTTCTAAAGAGTCATAAATGATGTGGGGGAAAAACAGGCAATCCACAACAAACCTTTGCTTTAACCCTGTTTCAAAATAACAAATGTATACAGTGGCAGCAGCATTGTTTGATGGCTTAATCTGCAGCTGGAATTATTTGAGAAATGGGGTAAGCAAGGGATAACTTCATTTCCCAGGCTGTGATGCATGTGGTGAGCAGTGCAGTTGCTGACTGCTGGGACGACCAACAGCTCCCCACCTGCTGGGCAGCCAAACGTTGGTGTTTTAGCTGAGCCTCCAATTGGGCCTTGAACTCCTCTGCCTTCTTCTGTTCACTAACCTTAGCCTGTTGTTCAACTGCCTGTGCCTTTTCCTTCTCCACCCTGCCAAAGACACAACCAAAAGTAAGTTATCCCACCACATAAAATCCAACCATCAAACTGCTATTTGTTTTATCCAGTTTAACTATTCTCGTAAGAGCAACCATTGAGACAGAAGAGCACTCAAAAACTGGTCATGGCTTTAAAATTATTTTGAAATAAACTACTGGAGATGCATGCAACATCCCTGAAATATCCTGATGCTAAACTACTGTAACATCTTACAGGCAACTATTAATCAAAACTGGAATTCATAATTACATCTGAGACTGCAAGGAACCCATGTAATAACATACATTTAAAACGATTCTTTCCAAGAGACTCAAAAATGTTGTTTCAACTATAAGCACATGATACTGAAAATATGCATCTTATGACTTGAGTATTCTCAGGCTCAATTTACTTGTACACAGTCATTTTCTTTGGATTATAGAACTATTTAACAAATACTGTACAAATCCATGTCAAAAGCAGCCTACAGCTTTTCCATGCATTACAGTAATAACCTTTTAGCATTTAACAGTGGTTAGTTCATAAGCATGGAAAAATTAAAATACTATTAGTTCTATCAAATCTGAAATAGCTGCATACCTTAGTTTTGGTACCAGCAAAGAGTGTAGCTTTGTAACTTTAAGCTTAACTATCAGTATCAAAAGACCCAGTAAGAATACAACAGAGATGTGTTTCTAGTGATCATAGTGACCAGGTTTGTGTTCTCTAGAGGAACTTTTATTTAACAATCACACAAATGAAGACTATGTCTTTAAAAAGCTCACTTTACCTTTCAGCAAATGCCCTGATCTCCCACAGTTCCAACTCCTCCTCTGCTACCCAAGTTTCCATTATAACAGGGCCTGTTTGCTTGGGGGTCTCTGGCCTTTTTGGCCTGAGGGCACTTGATCGCAGTCCCTTCCTCTGGGGTGTTGGAGTTTCTTTAGGGAAGAGTCAAAACACACACATTAAGCTAAACTGTAAATAAGTGGAAACCAAGCTTAAGGGATGTTTTCAGTCCCATTTTATAAACAGGGAGGCCTTTCAGCTTCAGATAAATCATGTGCATTTGTTAAATGCAGCATTCGTTTCCTGTAGGTAAGTTAATATTGGCAAGCTGCGTTTGCTCCCTTGATGGGCTGAATTAGCATAAAGATCCAGTTACCTTAATTTCTCTAGCTTACAGGGAGGAGGGGGGAAAGTTTAAACAAACAAACAAACCAACCAACCTTTTGGAGCCTCTGGTACACCAATGGGACAAATGATTTTTCTTATACAGTACTCTGACCGGATCCCATACGGACCAACATCTCTCCGTTTGATTATTTCTGTTGTTGTAATTTCAGTTTCAGTTGTTTCTGCAACAAATTAGTCCCAGTGCATTAATAACAGAAAGAAATGCAGCTAAATCTCCAATCAACCCAATATACTCAAGGCAAAGAAAACAGCAAACTAAATTCAAATGGCACAGCTGACAGCCAACCTTTATAGAAATGTTTTGAGGGAGTGTAATACTCAGAATTTACAGTGAAAGCTTTTGCAAAGAAAACCAGAAATTTAAAATAGCAATACCTGTCCTTGTGGTTCCTCCCCCAGGTGGAGCTTTTGCTGCCATATCATCCCACTTGAGACATGCCCACAATAACCTCAACATCAGGCTCACTCCAGCCAATGATTTGACTGTTTGGAGTCGGTACCTAATGACACAATATGAATTATATTTTAGAATCAATTTAAAATACCCAACCAAACCAAAAGGACAAAGGTTTTCCATTCTACTTTTAATGAACAGTATAGAAATCTAAATCATAATTAGCAAAATTTGCATGTTTGGGCACAAACGTGTATCACTTGTATTTTAAAAATCAATTAATTTCATCACATCCTAGACTTTTTCTCAAAAATGTAAAGTATGTACCTCCAAGTGATCCCAAAAGTTGGTCTTGGCGATGGATATGGCCAGATATCCAAGGCAGGCTTTGCATTGTAATTGAAATAAGGAACCTCTCTGATCCCTCCTCTCCTGGCCAGCTTTTTTAAGTCATCATTGGGTAAAACAAATATGCTTTTTTTACTGCTTTTGGTAACAAATTTCCTATAAGATGGTAAGGCAGTTCCAGAACGAGTTTTTTTGGGTCTTGCAAATTTCATTAACTTCACTTTGTCTTTTGTGGAATATTCTTTGCTGACAGTCATGGAAGTCACCAACGTGCCTTCTGGAGTGGTCAGCGAATCGGTGACTGTTGTTGTAACCACTGTTTTACTGTGCTCCTGGACAGAGATGACATCAGAGTTACTGTCTGTGGCTGGAGAGGTGAGCTTGGTCACAGTGGTGGTGGTGGTGACAGTGGAGATGGCACAGTTTTCTGTAGAGGAAACAACTGTGGTGTTCTCACTGCTGGCAGCTCCAGTCTCTGCGACCTTAAACACTGTTTTGGACTCCGTGGACACAGTTGAGGTTGTGGTAGTCACTTCAGTAATAACAGTTTTTATTTTACTTTCTCCATTAATATTTTCCATTTTGTATGCCTGTACCCCATTCTGGTCAGCAAAGTGACTGCTCAAGCTGGATTCCTCACATGAGGTCACAGGAGACTGAGCAACTTTCTTCTCCTCAATTGCTTCAGTTTCCATAGATTCTGTTTCACTGCTCAGGTTATTTTCTTTACAGGCAGGCTGTGTTGGCAGAGAAGCAGAGCCAACACTGGCAGATCTCTCAGGAGAAAGCTGGTTTTCTTCAGTTTTCTGCACACACTTGGGAACTTCATCTGGTGGCTGAAGGCTCTCTTCAGACTCAGGTGAACTCTGCAGACGTGACTTTGAGTCCATGTTGTTTTTATCCTTTGCGTCCTGTCCCATGATGTCACCGTTCATGAATGGTTTTACAGAAGATTCCTTAAAAGTCAATGGTTTTATTTCATGTTCTGGAATGGATTTATTAATATTATTAACTTTTGCTTCGATATCACCCCCTGCCTTAGCTTCACAGGTATTTTTCACTAAGCAGTCATCATTTGATAGTGCTTTAATGTCATTGTCTTTTCCATTCATTTGAAATGATGATTTTTCTTTTTCTGTCGTGGTTTCTTCATCTTTATTATTCTTTTTGTCAGTAACAGTATTTACATTTGTCTGATCAAGATATTTGTTCATGGTACCTGTCTCAACTTTCAGTTCCTGACCTTTCTTTTGACCATTAGCCTCTGTTAGTTTAGAGCTCAGTAAATCCTCATTATCATCTTCCCCATCCATGTGTTCCAGAGTTTGACTTCCAAGGTTTCTTTCAGAAATCAGCCCTGTTTTAAATGATTCCAAATCTTTATTAGCTGATTTTTGGTGAAATATAATCTTTTCAGATTTACTTTCAGTCTTTACAGGCGCAATTTCTTCCTCCATTTTACTTTCTTGAGAGGACATGGTTTCCATATGGCTTTTTATCATACAATTGTTTTCTGAATCTTTGCTTTGCTGCTCAGAATTCCCTTCTGAGTCTGTTTTTTCAAGAGTGGCCACAGCATCTCTCCTACAGCTGCTTTCAGGTACCACGGGCCCTAAGTTTTCAAGCTCTCTCTGAGACACTCTGGTAATAGGTAGCTTTTGTTTGAAGGGTTTTTCATTTGTTTCTGAAACATCCCATTTGATTCTGCCTTCTGCACTAGTTTGTTTCAAGCCATCCACTAAAGAGCTCTCAGACTCTCCAAGAGCCTCTTGTCCCCGACACTTATCAGCAGTCGAAGGTTCAGGGTTGTTTTCCCTGCCATCGTTCTGAACAGAGCTGTCTCCTTCAGAGGACTGAGGGGAGTTTTCACCCAGCAGCTGCCCCTCTTTTGAGAGCCTGTTTGACAAAGGCACAGCAGGCTCATCTTCATCCCCAGTTTTGGTACAGGAGATGCTGCTGATGGGCAAACAGTCCTGTTCCACATCTTCGGCTTGGGTTTTGTCTGAAATGTAGCTTTGATCTGGGGAAGAAGAGCCAAACTGACTTCCTTCTTTCCCTTTCCTCGTTTGTAGCTCATCTGTGTTTTTCTGGGGGCTCACAGATCGAATGCCCCCAGTTTTAGCACCAGCCTCCAGCCTAATCTTTTCTAGACGTTGTTTTTCTTCCAGTGTAAACTGCTTTATTCGCCGCTCCAGGAGTCCATCTAATTTTGATGATTTTACTTTCCTTTTGTAGCAAGTCCTTAAATGAAAGCCCTCACTGACATTGATTATATCCCGCTTACAATGACTTTCCTCATCTTTTATGGAGGATTCAATTTTCATATCATCCACATCCATAGGTTCTTCCTTGATGACTTTATCATTTTCACCATCGATATCTTTTTCCACTGTGAAGAAGAAGTAACTCTGAGTCAGTGAGCTCCCCAACAATGAATACAAATTATATTTTTACATTAAGTACTAAGAAATAAATGGATCTTTTAGCATATTAATAGATTTCAATTAAAAAAGGAACAAAAGCTTCAGACACTACTACAATGGATAACAGGCAATCATTTAACTGAGACATTTTAGATGTCTTGACAAAATATGTTATACAATTTTTCACTAGTTATTTCTGAGGTTCTATGCTTTTACTCACGCAATAACATGAGTTTCACAGTAACAAAAGATTATCACCTGTGTCTTTTGCATGATCTAAGTTTTCAGAAATTGTGTCAACTTCTAATTTGTCTTCACGCAACTTTTCTTCTTTTACTTGTACTTTCTCCAAGGTTTCTGAAACATCTGCTCTGTCTTTTGCTTGCAGATCTCGAGAATCCTTTGCTCTGTCTTTCTCTGTTTTTACTTTAGTTGGACCTTTCCGTTTATCCAAGTTGCATTTTTCATCTTCGCTCTTTGCTATTAAAAGATTAAATTATTTCAATTATCCAGAGTATTTTTTATACTCTGCTACATTTGAATGTATGTTAGTTTGCCTCTCAAATCATTTGCACACCATCAGTGAAATTCAGAAAGACAATTAAGCAGGCAGTGGTAACACCACAGATTAAACAGTGCACTACTGAATATATATATATATGTACCCCCTCAATATTTAAGATGTTGGTTTTTTTGGTTTTGATGCTCTATGTAACTTCTATCTACCTTGAATTTAAATAAGGCTATAAAAAAATACACAAGTATTACACACAACAAAATTGAAGCAATTTAATGTAGCTACAAAATGTCTGTGACAACTGAACAGGTTACACTGAACAAAATTACCAGATATCCACAAAAGCTTTACTGGAACATTACTCCTAAAGTCTCCTTAAGAAATAGCACACACTAATTAACTGCAATTTAAAAAAATGTAAGCAATGCAAGACACTTACTTGATAGTAATTTTCTGTAATTTGCATTAGTATTTCCTGGCAGCTTGGGCATAAACCTGTGGACATGGGTTTTACTAATCCAGCTCCAGCCACCATATCCTGTTACTCTATATTCCTCTCCTTTTTGCTTCCAAACCTGTAAATATTTTTAAAAAAGTAATATTAATGATGCTATTTGCTGCATTATTAATGTTTACATTTAAAAAAACAAAGATAATTTTTTAAAACTCCACATTTTTAGACACTTTACCAAGCAATTTGAAGTATATTTCTGAAATAATGTACTAAAATTGAAGATATATCTGCTGATAATTAAATTGATCTATCCTAGTAGTAGCTATTACTTCATGTAATTGTGAGAATCTATTTACCTAAAAGCTGAAAGATTATAGGAGTTTTTGAATCAACCTGTATGCTTGTTATAACAAATGCAGAGCAAAGAATTACTCCAGTAGAAGCAGTTAATATCTACTGTAGGAGGATATAAAAAGGTTTCTACTGTAGTTCCCATCATATTATACAAGCTTCCTAAGGCTGCATTTTTTGGGGAGAGGGAGTGGGACAGGGACAGACACACAGACAAGATTCCAGTGACCCCCTAGAACCTTCCCTTAGGAAAGGCTGCATTTGCAGACCAGTATTTATCATTCAGGCAGTGCCAATGAGAGCATGACACAGATTAAATGCAGTTCAGACCAAGATAATGTGCTTAAATACATGGCCATGCTTCCTACTTCCATGTAGGAGTAACACAAGGACATGAACACTGTAAGCTTAAATGAAAAGAGAAAGAGTCAGAAATTAACAGTTCCTGTGTTTTCGTTGTTCTTCCCACAAAAGAAAGCCTCACCTGGTGTTTGACAGGAAATGTGTATTTCACCCATGTAGCTTGCTGCATTGTTTCTTCTTCTTCTTGTTTTCTCTCTTTTTTTTTTACCTTCTCCTTTTCCTCTCTTTCAATTGCTGTCATCCTGCGTAACCTAATCCATACAGAATTAAGGGCATTAAAGTGCAGGATCTTGCAAGCAAACATAAGAAGTCAACAGCACATAATACCCCTTTGAATAAGTTTAAATATCTGAAGTGAAGAGGAATGCCCACTATCAGGTTTTAGGTATTACTTGGAACAGGAACATCACTTTTTTTGTTATGGCAGTGAGGCAAACTCAGCTTGATGCAATTGTGTCTAACACCAGACACATCTATTTTCTGCTCCTGTGACAAAATGAGAGACAAAACCCAGACTCCACTGAACTGAGAGTGTTGAAATTTGCCCTTCTACTCTCCCAGAGTGATAGCAGTTTTGAGACTGTGGCTCAGATAAAACAAACACAGGAGCAATGACACTATAAAAATATTGTTACGGTTTTTCAGTGTTTCTGTTTGAGAAAATACACTTCAAGAGCTGAATGACTATCTCAATTTAAATGTAATTCTTACAGGCTTAGAGGAACTAACAATTGCAAACCAAAGTAAAATTCTCATATTCAACAATATATTAGTATTTATTAATTTTACCTCGTATGCCCCAAGGATTCCCGCCAGATGGGCAGCATGACAACTGGTTTGATTGCACACTCCAATATAGCCAGTGCTAGTGCAAATTCTCTGGGTTTGCTGCACATCTGAACAGCCTTAATCCAGTTAGACCTAAATTGGAAAAAGAGAATGATCTGAAACATATACATGCATTAATATGGCTTGCCATTTTAAGAAGATTTACTGGTAGGATAAAAACTCCTGTAGTAATACTTTACTCAAATGTACAACCCTTTTAGCCTCCATCATAAGCACACGTGATGTTTTATTATAGTGAAGCACAGTGCTTGGAAATCACAGACTTAAAAAAACAAAGACTATCGTTCATTAACACTGCTAGCAAAACCACAAGTAAAACACGAGAATATTTATTTCCACTTATTCATTTACCTGTGGGAAGCCCAATTAGGGTGAAGGAAGGATGCTGGGATATTGTTTTCCAGCTGAATAATGGTCAGCCTCAGGGTGGATATGGTGAGAACTTTGGAGCCATGCACAGACCCATTCCACTTGAACTCTCCAGCAGGAGTCAGGCAGAATTTGTGTGAGAGGTGTCGCCTCTTGTCGTGGTCCTCCCTGTGCTGGTGCTTGTTCAAAGCAAAGGAATTGGTGGCATACTGATTGTGATAAACACGGTACTTCCCCTCCTGCCCCAGTTTGAAATAGTTGTTGATGTTTCCTTTAATCACAACGTCCTTCTTGGTGTTCACTCGGGAGATTTCGCCTTGAGAATTGACCACCAGAACCTTATGAAAGAAATATTGGAACTTTTCAGTGAATCTGTAAAATAATTCCTTTTATTTACTTATTTATGATTTAGGCTTCAAATGTCTGTCTATAAAAGAATAAAAATACCCTGCACCAGTTTGTAGAAGCAAATAATTGTTTATTCAATACACCAGTATATGTACTTCATCACTGCCTGTCTACAGAGTTAGGATATTCCCAGATCAACTTAAACATTAAAAAATCACCTTCTAGGCTCCTCAGGAACCTGTTTTGCTGCTCTGATTGTGCTTATGGAGGGAGAGAGCTTTGGGAAAGCAGCTTCACTAAACTCAGGTAAGCTCTCTGTGAACCCCCTCCTTGGTACATCACAGAATTCAGACATGCAGCTTAGCAAACAAATATCCTGGACTTTGAAAACATGGCATGGATAACATCACTGGACTAATCTGTTTGTCAATAAATGCACTAAATGTTAACTTACAAGGAAAATCAGTAAACAAAAATAAAATTAATATACCAAATAATACAGAGACAATTAACTGCAAAAAAGTCCCAACACTTCCTTCCTGGATAAACTGGGCTACTCAAAAACACCAGAACCAAAACTACAAACAACCCAGTCATACAAAACAATTATGCCAGGGCACTGGGTCACTATCATATCACTTTGTAGAGGGCACCCAAGAGAGCAAGAGCAAAGGAAAAGGGGGAAAAAAGCTTCCTGTGATATTACAATTTCACCACTTGCTAATTTACTATTACTGCCTTTTTTTAACAGTACCTCCATTGCCTGAAAAAATAACTTTTCAAAACTTTTAAATAAAATTTAGTATAATTTAAAGAAATTATCATTTTTCCAGAATATTTTTTGAAGTTCTTTAAGTTTTCGAAGATGTGCACAAACCTCTCTGGTTTCTTTATATAACTTATTTGCTTCATTTGCTGCAGCAGCAACCTGCTGGCTTTTCATCTGGCTCAGTTTGCTATCTGGATTTCTCAATCTGGTGAGCATCCGCGTTGAGCCTGGCGTGCCTTTCCCCGCACCTGGAGAATCACTTCTGTCACCACTGGATTTCTCTCCTGCCCAAGAAGAAAAAAGCTTTTAAAACAAACTTAAGAATTGGAAGTTTTCTACTGATGTACAAAGTTACTAACAGAACAGAAAATTCAGTGAAAAGATGCATAAAATGGAAGATGGAGACATCTTTATCTTTATCATCCTTATTATTATCATCATCATTATTATTATTACCTATGTCCTCTGAAGCCTGGGATCCCCTCTCTGCATTTTCAGCATCATCAAGAGTCCTAATGGAATCATTCTGGCCAGAGCCCAGCTCACTGCCACTGCTGTTCTCAACATCTGCCTGTGGAGGTGCAGCAGAACCACTGCTGGGGATCATCTGACCAGTTTCTTCTACAAAAAAACAACTTCAGTTTTAGTTTTGTCTTTTAAATTGGATCAATGCAACTTTAAGTTTTCATCAAAAAAAGGCAGATGAACATGTTTTGCTGGACTGGAGGGAAACCAATAAATAAAATAAAATATTAATTCCCTTCAGAACATTGTATCCATGAAAGCATTTTTTTGTTCTGTTTCAAGCAGTTTCAACTTCTACATCTCTGAAAAACTGAAATTCATACCTGTTTTCAAAATATATTTGCATTTCATCCAAGACATTTTTTTCTATAGATGCACACACTCAGATAACCCTGAGAACGTTTTGCATTTAGAATTCATAAGATTTGGTCTTCCTGAAGCATCTGATTTTCTCTCTTTTAATTTTCTTGTGCTCTAGCTGTTCCTCAGAGCACACACCTTTCAGTTTCCCTTGTTTTCCATGGAGTCTTTGTCTCTTCCTCAACACCTTAATTCTCAGGAATCCCACAGATTTCTGTTCCATTGGCACCACTCTAAATATCAGCCCACTTAAAACATCAGCCCCTTCCTGATCTGCTGGGTCTTGATGTGGCTTCAAATGGATTCCTGGTTCTCAGCTGTCCTCCTTACTGTGTCTTGACAGCTCTGGACTTCGTTGTCACCTCACCTGTTGTGCTGCCCCAGTAGGAATTTTTCACTAAGTATCACTGAATTGCAGCTACCTCAAAATAAATCCCTCCAGCCTCCCACTAGGAACAAGCCCCAGTCCCTCAAAACAGAAAAGCCAGCAATGTCTTCTGGGCTTAGTGCCAAAGGGAGACAGTTCAGCTGTTTAAAATCTACAAGATCTGCCTGTTTCTAGAATTCTTCAAAAGCATCAGAGATTCTGATGTTGTTAAGAAAAGTGACAGAACAAAACCTGATTTTTGTGAAATAATCACTCCTAGCAGAAGGATGGATCAGGTAAGTATTCTGGAATTCTTAGAGGATCCCTAATCTGAATGCATCTTGATTTTTGACTGTGCCAAATGGGTGACCACCACTGTTTGATCCATTTCTCTTTTTACTATGAGGAAAAATGGACCTGTTTCCATGGCTGCTGTTTGGAGGAGAATGAAAGCACCCAAACCAGACTCTTAATAAAGATTAATATCCAAATGGCATTTAACACACAATATCATCTACCTCTGCATTTTACTCATATTTCCCCCCACTTTTGGGGGTAACTGCCTCACTGAGTCTGATTCAGTATCTCCCTCTCTCTGAGAGTCTCAAACTGAAATTTCACAGTAAGAACACAAACACTGCTGTGAATATAGTAAATTAGACATGAGAAAAAACCCTCTCCATACACACTTTCCTACAAAAAAAGAGCCCACTAATTTACAACTCATGTAGAAGCTTTGGAAGGAGAAAAGTACTTGTGAACAAGTAATAAATAATGATAAATATATAAGTGAATCTTTAAAATAAAATACAAACCCATAAAGCTGTCTGAAACAAAATTATAAGATATGGATCTTTTCCATTAAACCTCTACATAGTTATTTTAACTTTAAAAGGGAATAAAAAATAGAAGAAGAGGCAAAAATATTTGGTCATGTGTCTAAAATATATGGTCTTTGTCTCGTACATGAGGACATTTTCTGCACTTAAAAAGCGTATTATGAGGCTTGCAGATTACAGATTAATCTTAGTTTTCCTTTTGTCCTCCTGTACAGAAAGTTTATTACAAGTTTTGGATGCACTGACTTTCCTAAGTTGAAAAGCTGCAGACCGAACTACTTCTGTAGGAGAGAAAACATTTACTACCCCTTTTTAAAACATAACACACCGAATACATTCACATCACATGTTTAGATTTTTAAGAACTGAGAATAAAACTGAGAAAAAAATCCTGATAATTTTAACGGTGATCAGCTGTTTAGAACAACATTTGGTTATGTAGTAAATCCTGTAACAGAATATAATTCTAAATGTAATATAAAGTAATTCTAGAATAGTACACTCATAGTTTGTGTTACACCTAATCAACTCCCACTTATTCCTAAGGCAAAAGTAAGTTTGTCTGGTTTTAAATAGTGTATATTATTACCTTTGAGTCACTGACACAGCAGAACAAAACATGTTAAAATACAACAACCCTTGTGCTTATAATTCTGAAATCTGTTTAAAATTTCCAGCATGACAATTTTAATCTTGACATTTCAGTGCAATGGTTTATTCACGTGAACGAAAATGCTTTGTTAGTAATTTACACAGTAAATGAGAGGTTAAAATAATAAACAAGCCAGCAGCAAATTAGATTTGAAATAAACTTTGAGAAGATGCTAACAATCATTACGGATCACTATGGAAAAATTAAATATAGAGAAAATAGAAAATAAAAAGCTTAGCCATAGTTGTCTTTGGAAGGCATGGAAACAAATGCTAATGTCATGGAGGACCACAAATTTCAAGCACTGGTTGCAAGAAAATTAACTTTGAAATGTTAATAATGACAACGTAGCAGTAAAGGATGGCACTGCAAGCAAACAGCATGAGTGATAAATGCTGGGAATGGTTTTAGTGGACAAATCAGAGAGAAAAACAGATTCCCCAAATTACAGAGGCATTGGTAACAGTGCCTTCTGTACCTGAGAGTTCCAGAGGGAGCTCTGATGCCACCTTCTTCTCTGCCACGTTGTTGCTATCAAGGGTTTCTGACTGACACCCCACTGCGTCCTTCCCTTCAGAGCAACTATTCTCTCCTGCAGAAGGATTTGTGGTGTTGTCATCAGTGCTTGAGGTCACAGAGTTACTTTTATCCCCAACGACTCTTGCCTCTATAGTAAAACGCACAACAAAACTTTAGGGATGTTCTTTATTATGCCTTAGGATGTCATCTGGCATCATCCATAGAAAGCAACTTCAGCAGCTTTGTTTGTTTGATAATGCTGAAAAATAGTGAGCATTTTCCTTTCCTTTTTTTTTGCTATGAGATGGTATTGTCACAGAATCAAAGAATAAACCAATTGTGAGTAGGAAAGAGTTAAAAACGATGTAATGTGGCTTACTACAAACATGTTGATCACAACCTGTAAGCGCCACCTGTACCTCAAGGCAGGGTATCTAGGAGCCAGCTGTATAGAAGTAGGGAAATTGGTGAGATTACTGAACAAGAACAACTGCAACATACAAGCACAAAGGAACTGACAAATATCACAGAAATATCTTGGAGAATCATACAAAGAAAGTATTGCATTAACACTTAAAGAAATGCGGGGTTCACTTCACTTAAAAGGAGCTATTAAAGCACAATCAGTTTCTTTACCTTCTGTTTTCTCTTTTTCCACATCTTGCTCACTGTGTGTTTCCTCAATTTTCTCCTGGTCTCCAGATTCTTCCTTGTCTCTCTCAGCATCTGTCTGGTCATTATCAACATCACTTTTGGCCTTTTCTGCTTCCTCATCTCCTGTGCTTTTATCTTCCACTATTTCTCCTTTTCTTGCTCTGATAATGTCCAAAATTTCATCTACAATATAAAGCATGTTGTCAGCACGAAACAACAAACCACCTACAGAGCCACGGAGCACAAATAACATGACATAAATCCTGCTTCTGATGTAAGATAAACTAGATTTGATTCAAAGTGCAGCATCTATTCCCATTACACAAAATATTCCTACCATTTGCTGCAGAAAGGAAAGACTTGTTGTTGCCCCTTGCTTTGTTTGTAAGGTCTTCTGTCACATCCATGTGCCGATGAACTTCTTCACGCATCTCGTCCAGGGTTTTGCATAGGTCAGCTTCCCAGTAATCCTTGTCCAGGCATTCAATTAACTCTGCCAGCTGGATCTTTGTGCTGTAGTACCAGATTTTCTTATCCTTCTCACTTTCTGAATCTTCCTCTCTGTAGCAGTATTTAAAAAATATTGATTTTAAAGTATCTGGATAAATGACAAAAATTGCTATCAGCCTGCTGATTTCATAGCACTATGAAATGTCAGTACCTGAGTGTGAATAAACAAATCACATTGCTCATATGGAGCCAGTTTAATATCAACATTCCTTTCTTGTTTCCTTCCCTTTCTTAATCCCCTCAGTTCTCATGACAAATTCCTCAGGAAAGCTTTGAAGCCTCCTTAAAATGGGTTTCTCCAATCTGACAACAAGGTTTATTCTCATTATATTTACTATTTCTGTAACCAGTAATTTACTACTAGGTCTGAAATAATTTGTACGTCCAGAATCCATAATGGTAGCGTGTTTGGGGAAATTCTGACAGCGTATTAGGGGAAAAAACACAGAAAATTCAAAGTATAGAATGTCACATTCATAAAATATCCTGTATTGGCATCCAACAGTATCCACCTGTGAGAGCACCAGTAAGGGATGAGTCACAATACAACCACTTTGAAAAGATCATGGGATTTCCACATTTTTAATCTGCACTACTCCATGTCCCCATGATTCCAGAATTACTGGTGCCTGCAGCACCTCAGCAGGGCCACGGACCCAAGGGAGCTCCATCAGTACCCCTTTAACAGCATCTCCTGGAGGCTGCAGAGCACAGGGAGGATGCTCCAAGAGGTTCTGCAGCTGCTGGACTTCGACTTGGCTTGATCCATCCTGTGGAGCAGCAGCAGCCAGGCTGGCATGAACCAGTCCTCTCATTTCCACAGCACATCCCAGTGCTCCCCACACTGTGTGGGTGCCACTGATTGCCCAGCCTGGCCTTCACCTGGGCAAAGGAAATAAACCACTGCTGCACTTGCACCCTCTGTTCCAGCACTGCAGGCCTGTGGCTCGCTGAGAGCCCTAACCCAGAGTGCTGACAGCAAGGGGAAGCCGACTGTAAATCTCAAAGATCTGCCCTTGTGGGGTTTGTTGCAGGTTCCTCTCTACTGGTTCCCTTCCTGTGGCTTATATATTAAAAATGGCACAAGTTGGCCAGGGATTCAGAAAGACAAACAACCTTAAGGAAACTTGATCGTGGTTGATCTACTGCCTCCCACTCTGTATTTGTGAAACAATATTTGCAACTTAGAACACTACTGAAATAAGGTGGTTGTGAAGTTAATAACGGCAGTATTACACAAAATTCAAGTACTAACTTGTCACAACCATTATTACAAAACAGACTTTTGGTTTTGATGATAAAACCCGGTGTATTGCAAAGAAACTTGCATCTCTCTTATAAAGGCCTTTGCTCATGCAAAGCAACTAATTCTTCTTTATCCACTTATTCCTCTAAACCACCAACATTCCATTAGTTTTAACCACGCCAACCTGTTAAGTTTGACAAGTTTTCTCAGAAAACAGCTCATTTCAGGAAGACTGTCACATACAACACACCAAAATACAACAGCGGAACACTGACAATCATTTGATTCTGTGGAATATTCTAGGCCTGTAAACTTCCATGTAAAATAAAATTACTGTTTAAATTGTGTTTCCTCTAATCCAAGAGTTATTTACTAACAACAATAGGAATGAGAGCACTTTCATTACCGGTAGTGAACAAAGGCCACAGAAGAGGAAGATAAAGGCAAACACCCAAAAAACAAGATAGAAGGGGAGATGAGAATGCAAGAACAGGGCTTTACACAGCGAGAGGAAATAAAAGGATGAAGTAAAATGCTTAACTAAAAAGGACAGGGAATGAGTGTCTTCTGAGATTTCCCTGGCAAATGTCCAAGGAAAATGGCAAGTGCAAGACCCCGGCAGAGCAGCAGTTGTAAGGCTGCTGTGCTCCTGACAAACATGACTGTAGAATATGATGCTGTTATTACTCTGTTTCTTAACTGACCCAGAAGGGAACTTGAACCTTTCATTTTGAACCCCTCTGTTGTAGCTGTTACAGGATTATTTGCTAGAGAGATAATGCCATTTATACATCCTCTTATATGACCTAGATATGCAACAATATAGAATATATGCTTCATATGGAATCAGAGCGTCACTTCGGCTGGAAAAGACCTTTGAGATCAAGTCTGACAATATATTCTCATCTCTCCATGAGAAAAGGCTGTGCCTGCATCCATCTGCCAGACAAGCAGCTTGTACACTTTGCTTCTATTTTGATGGTGATCATCCAAGTGTTTTCTTATTTTCATGTTTCTCCCCCTCATTCAGCAAACCTGAGACTGCTCCAACTGCACTAATGCAGCCAGGGTGAGTATTTGTGTCACCTGAACATCCCAAGCAGCATCTGGCTTTTCCCTCCCTATCAGCCCTTTCTATTCTAGCTTTGCAAGTTCCATTGGACTGAAAAGCAATTAACTGCTGTTTCCAGTTTCCCTGGATAACTCAAGAAAAAGCCTTCAGCACCAGTAAGGTCTGCAGTACTGCAGGCCAGTAAACCCCGAGGCTCAGTGTGCAGAGCTGAGACATCAGACCACCAAGAGTATTCTGCAGAGAGCACCTGGAGCTAATCATTCCATGTGTGATTTGAGTCCTGCCCATTGAAGAACCGCTCAGATACTATTCTAGAAACAGATAATGAGGTTATCCAAGAGTATTTCAGTACCCTTCTACTTCATTTATATCAGGGTTTGAGTTTAAAGTTTGTTTTGAACTGAAGACTACCACAACCTTAGCAAGAGAGTTTCAGGAATTAAGGAGTTTTCTCTTAAAAAGCACAGACAGAATGTGAAATGGCACAAACTGGTTGGTCTGTGTGCTTACACCAAACTCATCTCTGGCCAGACTTCTTTCCAAGATTCAGATGAGCGCCAGGGGAAGACTTGGAGCGCACAGCAGAAATCATTCCATGCAATCCACTTTGGCCAACTTAGATAAGACTTAAATTAACAATTATATAATTCCAGCTAGCTTTCCCTTAACATCTTTTTATGTTTACTAAAGGGACACGACTTTTCCCCTGCAAAGAAATCAGAGGGGCTGTCATAAAAAGATGGAAAGATGCAAGGCTGCCCAAGGACCAGCTCTCAAAGCTTTTCTCAGACAGCCCAGACAGATTTGCCAGCTTGGTGCTGGACAGGTCTGCAGAGACTCCAGGGGACTCAGCTGAGTCACACACAATATGTGAGGCCAAGGAGGGAGAGAAGAATCACATGACTATTTCCTACCTCTTTCAGCCTCCTTGGCTGACAGGAACTATTCACTGGCAGGCTGCAGAGACAAGCTTAAAGACTGATAAAAGCAACATAGGAGAGGCTCCAAACTTTCAAGTAAGGTGGTAAAAAAATATTTAGTAATAGTAGTAGCAGATACTTCCTGGATTCCATGATGATACAGTAGGAAACTGAAGAATGCAGGAAATTGTTTAAAGCAATCTATTCAAATGAAGATCCAAACCCTTGTTAATTAACCGGAGAAAATAGAGAGGAGGACCTCCTAAGAATATAAACAGCATGACAAATCTTGCAGAAAAAAAAAAAAAAGCTGAAACTGCTTTTGACTGTCGAGGAAGATACAACTCAGGAATAACAATGTGTGTCCTATTTCTGCTATCAAAATGAAAGCCAAACAGTGTTTCATTATCTTCTTTCACAGATAATTGATAATTCCAAAGCATTTCAATATTTCTATAAAGATAAACTTGTTAAAACACAGCAGCAGTTTACAAAGACAATGCAAGACTAAGTCCCAAATTTCCTGAGTTAATAACTTGCAGAAATAATCTTCACAAGTAAAACAAATGCAACTGACCCAGAGGCATCATCCTTAATTTGTAAACAGCTTGAAACAAAAATGTCAGGAATTAATTTGCTCTTGGCCTGTTTTTTGTTTTAATCTTGTTGATATTTGTTTATGAGGAGACTCCTTCAGTGTCCACTTTCCCATCTTTGTAAAACAGAAGAGGTGGAAAAGAGAAACAAATGCACAATGATGGGCTTAAAAATGCAAGTGATGGAAATAAAGGTATTAGGGAACAAGTCTACAAAACCCTTTAAAAGGAAGGAAAACCAGCAGTAGGTTGGATTTATGACACTTAAAGGCAGAGAGGGGAGAAGAAGTAAAAAGTCCTAAAAACCCTTTTGAGAAACAAAACCACCAAGAATTTAGGATTTCAGTTCTCTAATCCTCCTGGGCAGGATTTCAAATCGGTATTTATGCAGATTATTTTTAGATCTATTAGTTTCCTCTGATGCATTTGATCACATGGCATTAGGGAATACACTCTATTCATTTTAATAAAGTTGATATAATAATATAATTTCACAGATCTCAGGTTTTAGCATTTGGCAGTTATCCTTTAAATTACCCTTCAGTTATCCAAGATATCAGGTGTGGTTTGATCCCGCTCAGTGTGTACAAATAAATAAATAAATAAATGCAAAAAGTTGGGTTTGCAATACAGCATGCTTACTGAATTTAAAAAATAAAAGTACAGAGTTTAATGTCTATGAGAGCTATTAAAGTTGCATTTCCCTGGAATTAAGTTCTGTAGTACCTTTGCCCCCTTATGAAATAATTTGCCCACAGAACACCTAAAAGGAAAGCAAAATATTGGTTTCTAAAAACTCAATACATTTAACTTTTGAAGATGTCTCTTCTAAATGCAGTTAAAATTACTAGCAATGTGCTAGAAAGAAACAACTCTCACATGTGCAGATTTCAAAGGCTCACGAAGCACCTGCATGATTCATTTTAGTTTGAAATATGTTGAAGTATTGCCTGTATCAAAACCTTGTGAACATCAAATACTCCACCGGGAAAAAACATCATTTCACACATCAAGTTTGGTTAAAAATAATTACCTATCTGCCTACATACAGGGAGGAAACAAAGTCTGCCCATTTATCTCAAAATCAACTCCTAAGTGATCTGGGTTTTTTTAATGTTAATTCCCAGATCTCTGCCAGTACAGGAGAGCAGTGAAAACAAACCCATCTTCAGAACAGTCCTTTCCTCAAAAGTTTTTAGGGGAAAGATACAAAAACAAGGAAGAGGAAACCATAAGTTATTAAAGCACAAGTAAGTAATTAGAGTGAAAATAATTCCAGCTATGTGTCCTTCACAACCAGGCTTTTTGTGAAAATCAAGATTTCAACACAATTTCTGAAAACAAAAGGTAGGAAATTCTGCATGAAGCAATGGAATAATTGGGATATCAACAGCTTCAGGTGCCCATCGCATCCTGGTGAACCACCTGAATGATCCACCCCTTACTGTGGAGCATGTGACCGAGTATAAACATGGAGCATATATACAGGGAAAAAAAAAAAAAGAAGAGTATAAAAGATTCCCTGCACCCTTTGAAAGGTTACTTGGCACTACTGTGACATTTATAACCCAGAGAAACTAAAAAAGATCAAACATGGATTCTTTTTTTACAAATATGAAAGAAGAACACAGGAAACAGAGCAGAGATAATTAATACTTAAAGCATCAGCTGACAATACCCCAGAGAAACAGCCCCACATTTTAAAGGAATACCATGAGCCCTTAGAAGTGTCTTCTTTGCAAGATGTTACACTATCAGCACACCTCACAGTCCCTTTTAAACATGCTGGCTACTATCTTACACATTCACTGTAACCTGCTTTGTATGAAATTCTGTTAAGATACCCAGCTGTGGTTTATTTTCTCAGTAACACTGAATGGAAAACTGTGTTTCTGTGTTTTCAGAGCTCTGCTAAAATCTCTATTTCCCCTAATTTAAACAATAGTACTGATTTAACTTAAATATTTTTTCTCCTCTATTATGAGAGCAATTAGATAAGAACAGTCTTTTATGAGAAAACCAATCTTTAGCCATTTTCCTGGGAAAAATGGATTTCTGATTCAACTTTTCAGGTAAAATCCAGGACACAATGCCCTCACTAGCAAGCGTTTGATTCCTATTAATATTCGGAAGTACATTTATATATTGAGACCAACCAGTAACATGTAATTGAGTGAAACATACACAGCACCTTCCTCAAATACAGGCATGACTTGCTATGGTGACTTTCTTTGCATTACAGAAGGATGTTCAAGGCAACATTTTCTGCATTTCTAGTAACATTGAATCCCTTTGAACTCTGAAAACTCTGAAAGTTTCAGCTTCAAAGGCAGAGCATCAAACTAGTACCAGAACTTGGCAGCCAAACACTGCTTAAGCAGGTGACAGACCACAGGTAGTGTCCTACACACCATGTGATCATAAAAAGAATCAAACTTCTTTTCAGTAACTTCTACAAGAAACTGGGGAGTTCTCATTAATATTCCCTTTCTTTTCCTTGCATTCATGTGTTTTAGGCACATTAATATTAAGCCCGAGGCCCTGGTTTTATGTCCTTTTTATGTATATATTATGAGAATATTAATTTTGGATTAATATGGATTTTTTACATGGTCTTTAGTAATCTCCTTACAAAACAGCAAGCAACAGCCTTATGTAAAGAAAGAACAATTTTAAGATGGTAACAGCAATTTTCACGATGTCCTAAACCCACAACATTCTTGTTCAGAAAGGATGCAATGCTTAGTTCACTTACATGATGATCCTCCTGTTGAGGAACCAGTATTTCCTCCGGTGCCTGTCGTATCCGATGGGCTCGTGCCGGATGTAGGGTTTGTTTTTTTGGATTTCAGCCACACAGTCAGTCACTCCAGGCACCTTGTGTGCCACGCACACCTCGCACTGCCACTCGTCTTCGGGCACCTCCTCCAGGGGGGGCTTCACGCACTCCAAGTGGTACACGGCCGAGCAAGTCTCACAGCAAAGCAAATCCCCAAGTTTGTGACAAACCCTACAATGATCATCATACTGAATAACACCTTCTGACATTAACTCCTCACGTGCAATGTTTGTGGTAAGAAACTGATCCACTAAGAACTGCAGAACTTTGATTTTATTCTCTACTGGTCCATAAGGATAGTCCTCTGTCTCTTGGTAAGGAAGAACATGATGGTATTCCTTGTCACTCTCACAATATACCCGCAGAACCTCTGGCCACGTCATTCCATCTATGAAATACAAAGTGGAATTAACGCTATCTTTGAGGTCAGCAGGTCCAAAGGTAGTATTTGAAGTGTCTTCTTCACGTAAAACTGCTTTTAACAGTACTATATGCATCTCTGCCATAAGTGTGCACTGCTCTTGACTTACCAGAGCTGCACAGAAGTCCTCAAAACGAAAAGGAGAGAGGCGCAAAACAGTGCCAAAGTTCCTTAGTACCTCATAGATGGCAATAACATTCATTATATGCTCACTAGGCACCATTAAGTCCTCTGAGGATTTAGGAAACTCCAAGGGTGGGATATCTTTTTCTTCCAATATTGGAGAACGAGGACGATGTGCTCTTTGTCTTCTCCTACCTGGAATAAAAAACAACAGTAAGAATTTTGCTGTTCACAGGTCAACACAGGTGTTTAAACATCTATAATCAATCACTGTGTTAACATTCTGAACTAATGGAAATTAAGGCTTCACAAGCTTCACATTTACATAAATGTGTTAGCTTAGCTAACCATCTCATACTTTAACTAATAGTATGAAAATAAGACACAAGATATCTGAAGTTTTGCTTTAGACACATACTGGAATTGCATTTCCCATACAATATATATCTACTGAAGCTTTAAAATGAAATCTAGAAATGTAATTGTTTAAACTATTTAAAAAGAAAGACATTTCCCACAGCCACAATAATGTTTTTTTCTCATTTTTATTCAGCATGACTAGTTTAAACCTGAAACATCAAGCTCCAAACAGATATTTTGAATCAGATGATTGCAAGTTATTCTCCTATCCAGCAAGGGCATCCAGGAAAGCTCATTTCAAGCAGATGTCTTAGGACATCAATTTCAACCAAATTAAAATACAAAAGAGAACCTAAAGCACATTATGCACCATTTTCTAACTAGAATATTTCTCCTGACTACCCATAAACCAAAGCCAGAAGATAAATGAAATGTTTTATGAAAATATTTCAAAAATTCTCAATTTCTCAAAACAAACAAAACCCCAATTCGTCCTCATGCTTCAATAAAACAGGAGCCATATCCACAGAATGAGGAGGTAAAATTACAGAAGGACAAAGTTCACCAATAAAAGTTAATCTAAAAAGCTGGTTTACTGCCTAAAAGAAAAGACAGTGAGCATAATTTATTCAGCCTCAGATGCCATTTCAGATAAGATGCTACACTTCCTTCCCTTGGATTCCATGATCCTTGACACCAAGCAGAATGAAAAACAAAAGAGGAAAGTTTTTGTAAATGACACTACCTGACAGACAAAATATTTTAATCTTCTATCAAAATAACCAGCTATATGCTACTATTTGTCAATTATCAGTTGAAAGTTTTAGATGCACTCATTAAACTTATTTCCCTTTATAGAAAAAAAAAATGGTTTTAGGTCCTCTCACTAATCATACTAAGATTCTGGTCAACAACTAAATTTCAAAATTATCCATTTGTCCATAGACAAGTGTCAGCAGGATGCATTTCATGCACAGAGAAAATCCAAAGAAAAACTGCAGCTATCCATAGCAGCCATTTCCCACACACACTTCATTAAAATGGGACATGCATTAAACTTTGTGTGTTCTGACACTGAAGAATGACACAAACAATAGTCTGGAATTTTAAGATTCACATTCATAATTTCTTAACCAAATTCTGCACACAACAGACCTCCTCCAGAACTGACTCAAGGAAATGACGAGATAAAGTGATTTCCAGTCAGCTTGGATGTTACCATTAAATGGAATGGTTCTTTGTGGCATTTGTTCAACCCACCCTACTCCCTTCGATACTCCCAGAAATACAGAAAATAAGTCTAATGTGGGAGAAAACCTGCTAAGACAGATCCTGCTGAACCTGAAACACCATCATTAAAACATTAATGCACTGAAAAGGGGGGGGAAAGTTATCAGAAAGAAAAGCTACCTCTAAGAAACACCTTGATACACAACAAATGATTCCAGAAAAATAAATCAACCCTTAGAGTGGCGAGAAGACACCAGACACAGCTGTCCCTTTCCAGTGTTAAAGAACAAAATCTTATACAACAAATTACACACCCAAACAATATAGAAAATGAACTGCAAGATGTTTCCATTACAGAAGTAATGGGTCAACCTCATGGGTGGATAAAAATAGCTTTCCAAGTTTAGTGAAGTTTGAGTTCTGACTGTGGAAAATGAAGGAATGCTTCTATGACTGTCTTCCAACATGCCTCCACACTAATCAGTGGAAAATGTTTAATCATGGCAAACACACAAAGACAAAGGAGTTCCACAGCCAGGCACAAAGCAAGTGCTCTCTAGATGAAACTCAACTTTTCTATCACCATGATCCAAAATCATACATGTGTAAGCCACAGCTGGTTTAACTAAAACACCCCAAAGCAAAAGGAGACACTCACACACAATAAACTGCTTTGGGGTTCTGAAGCTCCCTTCAACATTGCAGTCCTAGCTGGCCATGCAGGACAACACCATCACCACACAACAGATATTCTGAAATCACTGAAGGCCCTCACAGAGTCCAAATACCACAAAGGCCAGCAGAGCTATCAACCAGGATTATTTCTGTAGCAGAAAAATGTGTCTGTCACACAGTAAAGCCATAAAAGAGCCCTTCAAGAAAGAGAGCAGCAAGGCCATTAACCCTGCTTTACCTGAAATAATAAGCGACAAATCCTCCCAGTAATTTTAGACAAAAATAAACCAGAGTGAAGGACCACTGCTGGAAAAAAATCAGACTCCAAACACCAATTTTGCTGATGCCTCCTTCACACGAGATAACTATGGTATGGAATCACAGAATCATTAAGGCTGGAAACACCTCCAAGATCAAGTCCAGCCATCTCAGGCCCACCACCATGGCCTCAAGTGCCACATCCACACACTTCAGAACACCTCCAGGGTGGTGACCCACACCAGTTTCCTGAGCAGCCTGTTCCAGTGCTTTACAACCCTTCAGCAAAACAAAGTTTCCTAATATATAATCTAAACATCTACTGGTGCAACTTTAGGCTACTTGTATATTTGTCACATGAAATTAATAGGGGAATAAAAAAAGAACTTTAAAACAAGGATTTCAGCCACACAGTCAGTCACTCCAGTTCTAATATGTTCTGAAATATGTTCTAATTGTTCTGAAAAATGTAATATGTTCCTAATATGTTCTGAAAAAGCTAACCTCTAGCACTTCCTCTTACAAAGGAAGTACATTGGTACAATTAGAGAGCTAGAAGAAATGTGTTATCAGGATATAAACATGTCATAATAGCATAATAAAGAGTTGTACTGTGGTGCAAGCATTAGTCACACCATTCCATCTCCTACTTAAATCAATTTATGTATTGACATGTTTGCTTTGGTAAAAAGAACAGAAATCTCAAAAACAATAATAAAACAGACTATGAAAAGCAGACTGTATTACAAAATGTGTGCTTCATTTGTGTTAGGCCTCCCAGTTGCAGCACATTACAATATTGTGCACCTCAACACTTCCCATCCATGCTGGAAACCACACACCACAGCTCAAGAGCTCAAATCATTTCTCTTTTCGGACACTGAACTGCTCTGAACAATTCTCAACTAAATATAAACTGGTTTCCATAGCTAAAAAAGGCAAGTATTCAAAGATGCAGAATATTTTAGAAAGAAACTGTATTTTTCTTGAATGACTTGATGGCACAGTATTTAAAATCTCTTTATGCTGACTTTTTTTTCTTTTCAACTTTTTTTCTTTTCAACTTCACTTTGAATTTGTTATTAATATTCTCTGTACTGGGGTTGAAGAGAATTTGAAGTTGAGAAGAGAGTCACAAAGTGTGATTTGGAAATTCAGAAATTCCAAGCAATTTGTGCTTAAATGTATTACTGGCCAATACATCAACTGTGATCTCAAGAAACACTCAGAGAGACACCTTTTTAAAAAACCTCAAAAGCCCAAACCAACAAATCCAAGCAGTCTAAAAATCTCCAGTGAAAAGGAGGGACATTCTCTGCCAAGGTGCTCATAATCTTGAAGCACTGCAAGTGGCTGCTGAACTGAAATTAAAAGTGCAGGTAAATGGAACATGATATAATGATGCCAAAGTGCTACAAGATTCTTTTTTGAACTGAAATGTTGATATTTTACTGGTTGGGTGGATAACCTTTCTTCACTGCTGATTTTTCAGTGTGCTGACAACCAACACAGCTCACCCTGCTTTGGAGCTGTTCCACCTTCTGTGTGAGGGTTTTTGAAGATCACAGTCCATGTTTACCCAACTGTGCCTCATAAACACTTAAAAAAAAAAAAATCCCTCAAACGTTGAAAAATATCTCCCTACAATAAGCATATACAATTTTTCAAGCTCTTTCCTTTCAAGGACAATCTTCTTTTCCATGAGGAAAGTGGGCCAATATTTAAATTCGACATTCAGTGGCAGACACAAAAACCCCACAGCCCAACAAAGAGCACTGGCTATTTCAAACACTTTAGCTTAAATTATTTCAGAGATACTAGGGTTTGACAACCTATTTTTTAAAAAAACTTCTTGTCATTTGTTAAGGATTTGGGCCCCCACAGGTAATTTTTGTTTTAAATAGAAATTGCAGTATGTACTATTTTGTTTAACCCCCAAACCATCAAAAGGATTGCAGAGCAGGTGTGCTGGCAAGTTACTTCTCCTTTAAGCACCACCACCAGACTTTAAACTGAATTTTCATTTAACTACTCTAAATTCAAGAAATCTACTCTCAATTTACCCACACTGAAGTTTCCTAAAAAATACTCCAGTTTTATTACATGCAAATTAGATACTTCTGAGATTGTTTCTGCAAGTCAACCAAGTCTCTGAATCAAATTTCACCTTCAAGTTTGAGGCAGTACAAAGGCAGAAAATGTCCACTTCTACACCACTCAAATTCCATAGCTTTATTTGATGGAAAAAAAATTGATTTGCCAATAGCCTCCTGATGCCAGAGCTGGAATATTGACAGGATCCAGATCCCCTGGAGTGTCTGAGCATATTTCTATCTAGCACAAGCTTCTTTTAAATGGCAGGTCTTTCACTGGTTGCCTCTCCCCAAGTACTAAAGCAGTCTGCAGTGGTTACCTGTCCCTACTTTGAATTCTCTAGTTGAAAAGCTGCCTGTAATTAAGATTAAAGAGTAAACAATTCTATTCCCATGGCACATTTAATTATAGATACTGATAATTATTGTCTACACTTAGCATAATCTACTAAAATAATTTATATTACAAATTTAAGCAAACACAGTAATGATATCTGAAATAAAACAAAGTTACTCAAGGAACAGTCTGAACACCCAAAACCAGAATTTATTTTAAAAACCCAAACCATTGCTTTATTTTTTTTTTTAATTTGCATCTACTCAGCCTATTTGGTTCAAATACTGACTCTTTCAGAATTTAGAAATGAAAAAGAGTTAAAAAAGACCAAAAACCTTGTCTCCATTTTCATTCACAGTCTGAAAGAAGAAAAGGGAAAGGCACATCTACTCTTTACCCCAGGAGAATGCAGAATTTAAAATTACTTTAACCATCTTCAACACATCTGCTAGTTCATGTAAACAGAGTATCTGAAATAACTATAGGCATCAGTGTCCAGAATACAGAAAGACTGCATCACAACTAAATATGACTTTCACACTCTTCAGCTTTAGTTGTATTCAATCACCATATACACGTAGGCTAACAAAAATCACAAAAATCCAATTTTGCCTTGTCTCACTGATGTTAAATATCCCTCCCATCCAGCAAACACAGCCTCTCAGCCCAGCATATTTCAGGTACTGGACTGGTAGATGGAGGTCCTACAGAATAAATGTTCTGCCAGAACCACTGTCATGTTTAAACAGGGACAGAGCAGTGGCTGCATTGGTCTGACCTAAAAAAATAAACACTGGTTCCAGTCTCTCTTGATTTGAGAGTTCACAACTGGTCTCATTTCAGTTCTCTCAGAACTTTCTCTTCCTCATCATTTCTCAGCACTTGGGCTCTCCAGCTCAGAGCTCCTGCCCACCGTTGCCATGGAGAGGATAAGCTTGGAAGGAGCATTGGGGAGAGAAAAGAGACCAAGGAGTTTCAGATACTCCAACAACCTGTCACAGGAGGGGGAGAATATAGAACAAACCCTCACCCCTCCAGTCACACTCCACTAATTGACCCCAGAAAAGACTTACAATTTCTCCCCCAAAAAATTTATATTTTGGGTTCAAGTTTCACAAGCCAAGTCAAACCACACTACTCTTACATGAAAGTCTATCTTTAGTAAAGTAGAACTGGGCTGGTTTTGTTTTCCAGATCATGAGTCACTGTAAAAACTTCTCAACATAAAGACCAGCTGGCAGTTATATACCGTGTCCTGGGAGCAAGAGCACCCCTTGGAGAAGATGCCTTCTACATTTTCCTTCCTCCTGGAAACTTTGCCTTTTGATGCCCTCAAACTCCCTGAGATGCTCCTATTACAGTCTGGTTTTAATAAACACACACTTGCTGTTCCATATTATTGCTTTGCACCAGGCACGTTTCAAATGGGACTGTACAGCAACATGAGTTTTTGTTAGATATCACTGAGAAAACTGGAAACAGAAAATATGTAAAAGAACCTTTTTTTTTTTGTGTGTTCTTTCTTTCCACAGAAGAATGCAGGAACTGGATAGAGCTGCATGTTTGCCACAGCATATCCAAACTGGTTCTTTAATTAAAAGTCAACCTCTTGGGAGAACATTTGCTCAGCTTCCACCAAAGAAAAAACAGCAGTAAAATGAATGAGTTTAACATAAAATAAGAATATATTATGAAAAACAGTGCCAAAATAGAAAAATCTAAATCTCTTTCTTTGGATGGGCCAAAATTAAAGGCTTTGACTTTTACAAAACACTTTCTTCCCTTTTAAAAATTCCAACATGATAATCATGTTTCTAATATTCACAAGTCAAATATTCTCTTCCAGAAAATTTTTCTAAAAGAATAAGATGCATTTGTAACTACTTGTAGGTACAGCTCCAATTTGAATATTACTCTCCAGTAATCACACCTAACCCAAAGTTTATTTATTTAGTCTGGAGAAAAGAAAAAATCAACCATAAATAAAACTTAGAAAGTAAACTAACATTAAAAATTAGGCCTTCCAAGCACCAAAAAACTTTGGAAGTTGAAACACATACGAAAAAATCACTGATTATTAGACCAGATCCTGAGTGCACTCACATCACACAAATTCTCACACATGTTCCTAAGTAAAGTTTGACTCCCGCCTTGCCTTGTACAAAAGTAGGCCTTTATGTTTTTTAAAAACTGTAAAACTTTTGGCTGCTTCTTTTTTCAGTTTGCACACCTGTCAGCAGTACACTTTTAAATCAAACTAGGGTTCTCAGCTGATTTTACATTAAGAATTTAATTTCCCAACATTATGGCCATCAGCACTCCCTCAGGAGCCAGGAATACAAACCCTCCAATGTTCTATGGAATCATTTTAACATTTGGATAACTAATGCAAATGCAAGACATGCAGCAGGTGAGATCACTCTGAGAAGGACTCAGAGGCACAACCCTTTTGTGCCTAGAACCCAGGCAAAGAAAAAAACCAACAAAACCACAGGAAGCACAAACAAAATGATTGTCAGGAACAGCTAGACAATTTCTTGGGACACACTCAGGATAAGCTGAAACTAATTTATGAAGTTAGTCAGCCCTGAGAGCCAGCCCCAACCTACTAAAATCCACATTTGTTAACCCTACACCTGTTCTGTGCAACACAACGAGCACTTATAGAATTTCACTGCAGATCTACAAAAAAGTTTGCTCAATAAAGTCATCGGCAGCACACTACCTTTTACTACACACATACTTCGATAAGTGTGAGGTATTTGCTGCTCAGAGCCTCTGAGGTGACTGACAAAGCTCTCTTCACATAAGCTGCCAATTTACAAGTCAATGCAGCAGGATCACCCCCAGATTTGCTCCTTTGGCCTTCTACACAATTTCTTTGTTAAGAATTATCTCCTACATTTTTCAGGACTGTCATGAGAACTAGTGATCCTTCCCTCTAGAGCACAAATCAAAGTGCAGATCACTAAATGGTAAAATAAGAGCATGCCAGGTAAGATGTTTGGGGGGCTGGTAAATCTTTCCCACGGCAGACAAAAGCTATGTCATAGCTCAGTGTCTCCACTTAGACAATTCTTCAAGAGCATGAAAACGTGTTCAGATAAAAAATTACTACAGACACACCAAATGCAGCACCTGGTTCCCAGCTAAATTCTTTCATTATGAAGATAAAAGTGAAGTAACTGGTTAACAGAAGCAATGGTGAATCCCTGCAAATGCTCAGACAAATAAAATCCAACTAAAAGTATTATTTAATGTATTTTAAGATAACTATTTTGTCTCCCAACTCCAGTGTTGTATATTTGTTTGTTTGATAGACTGATGATGATCTCAGCTGAAATCAGGATGTATAGCTCTTCCAAAAACTAGTTTTCCGATGAAAAAAATCGATAAACAAAAAATGAAGGACTGGCATCCTGATTAAACTCTTCTCTTAAAATTCTGCAACATAAGAAAAATACTTAGTAACTATAACGCAACAGTGACAAGCCTCAAGTGGACAGGGAATAGCAAATATGTTCAGTGATACAAGATATACAGGATACCTATCCCAACAGTTCATCCACTTTCTTGGGATGCAAAGGGGTGAGAGGGAAGGGACCTTACACACACACAAAATCCCTCTACCAAAACTACATCCAGCAGAATAAAAAAAAAAAAAAAGTTGCTATTCACACAGTATGTTTTTATTGTACTATGACTAAGTGGTATATTAAAGACATTTTATCTTTTCTAAGATTCTGCTTCTTTAAATAATATTATTTTCTATTATAATAATATTAATTTTACTATCATATTATGGTAGAAAGTACTCCTACATTTAAGTTCAAGATAAACCATGATTTCCCCATTAGAGCACAAAACCTGAGGCCTTCTTGGCCAGAGACATTGGTCTGTGATCTTTGAATTCATTGCTCCATGTAAGTTAGAAAAAACTGTAGCAAGTCTGTCCCCCATTTAAATGGGAAGCTTTTACGTGTAAAAGCTTGGTTGGCAGGAGTTGGACTGGGATGGCAATTATTCAATACCCTGCTTTCAAAAGCACTCCTCAGCCCCTAGGAGTACATCCTGGACGTGGTTGTAACTCAGGTTGCACTGACTGAGGGAAGGTAAGGGGAAAAGGATCGTTCATCATCTCTTCTGGTAAAAAACCTGCACGGTTCTGTCAGGAGCCACTCGAAGCCAAGGAAGGAGACGCTCCTCGGAGCCCTGCAGCCCAGCACAAGCACTTTGCCACTGTGTTACACTCTGCCTGGCTCCAAGACAAGGCTAGGAAACAACCCCTCCCCCGTGGTTAAACACAGCTAAGGACCAGCTCCGGCTCAGGTGCAGCCCAGCGCAGGTGCTGGAGGCCCTGAGGAGCCCTGGAGACACAGCCCTGCACCCTGGCCTGCCCCAGCCCCGTCAGACACAGATCCTGCCCCGACACAAACCCTCCGTGCCTCTCAGCGCTGCCCCGGTGCAGCATCTCCTGCTGGATTGTGACAAGAAGAGATTCCCAGCGGGGCCCCTGCACAGCCGCGCTCCAGAGCAGGGTCAGTCCAGGATGAGGCACGGACTGAGCTGCCCCAATGAAAAGTTTTGTACTTTCTTTGCAGAAGGGCAAGAGCGTGTCTGGGGGAGAGGGAAGGAGGGAGGGAGACTTTTAGGCAAACGCTGAACTAATGAGAAACACCAGTTAATTTCCAAAATAACGACACAAACGTTTTAACGATCAAAAACTCAGTATAGAGCAAAAGCACCTAAGGATAAAAATGCTTACACTTATACTTCTCTTAAGAAAATTAACTGCAATCATCTTCACCAAGTGAGAAATAAACAGATAAATTATCAAAATGGTTTCTGATACACCTAAATACCACATAAAACCTGTCTATGCTTGTACAACAATGCACAGAGAGCTGTCTTCCGATTTGCCAAAACACTTAGCACATTCGGAAAATGGCATACACCCATTCTCTGCAGAACTCATTTTAACCTGGATGCTCATGTAAAAAATATTATCCTGACCTAGCCAGTAAAAATCATAAAAATATTATTTCCCTGACATAAGCACTCCCACAAAAGTAATAAAAATGAAAGTTATTGCAACTAAGCAGAAAATGGAGAGTTAAAAGTCAAGAGAGTATTTTAGAGTTTTTTTTCTTCTGCGAAGCCAGATAGCAATCTTTATTAAAGAAATTTCAATTTAATTGCAGGACATTCCTGCAACAGGCAAACTAACGTCTTTTAAAAAATATCTCTAAATAAATTTAGTAATGTATGTACTCATTGTGATTCATTTAGGTTCTGGAGCACATGGATATAAGTTTAAAAAAATATGTAGACAAAGATACAGAGCTTTTTAAAGTACTGTTATGAAGTCACAGAATGAGCTGATATCATTAACTCACTAAAATAAAAACAAATGACACACTAAGAAGCCAGTACTTCCTCCTTTTAAAAAGTCATCAGCTAACTACTCGGAACTACATTCCTTTTTTAATTAAGATGCAATGCGTTCACACCAACAACCTGTTCCTCCCCCCTCCCGAACTGGCCAAATACTGAAACAACAGCAGTGCCTGCCATCCTACAGCTCAAATCATACCAGGCTACCTATAAGTTGAACTACTATCCTGGTACAGAGAGTTAAAAAAAAAAAAAAAAAAGAAAAAAGAAAAAGAAAATAAAAATAAAATCAAAAAATATATATTCTAAGCTTGAACTCCATTCTGGAACGAGTTCAAATAAATCCAAAGTGCTTAAGTTTAAATAAAAGAATTTTTGAAGCTAGGTGAATGAACTAATTAAGGACAAACATAAATGCAGGCCTTAAAATCTTCCGCAAATTTCCACAAAAAAAAAAAAATCACAATTATGTTTAACGAATTTTAACCCCAATATGAGTTTTATAGATTGCCATATCTTAAGATAAACGCAGTATTTAAATGCAAGACCTCTGACTCAACCTCCACCTTTTAATCTTTGTGTTGAACTCAAACTAGGTTTACATCCTTGCAATGAGGCCCTGTGCACTTTTCCCCAAACTATAACAATGCAATCTCCATTTTGAACAATGCACCTAATTTCCCTCCTTGGAAAGCTACTTTTGTCTTAAAGCCAGTAGATGTTGGATCCAGTAATAGCTCTGATCTCAAGAGCCTGAAAATTCTCCGTGTTTACAGTTTTTTGGTTTTTTAAGCCACTTCAACTTACATGTGCTTCCTTTCCTTTCAACATCAAGTTGTATTTGCAAGCACAAGCCAGCCTTTCCTGTACTTAATTGAAAAGATCTCTTTACAAGGCATGCCTCTCGTTTCCCTTGTTTTTAAATTTAAAGTGAATGCTCCACAACACTTTTGACATTGTTTGCAACACGTCCTGGTGGATCGCGCATTTCTGCGGTCACCAGGTTCTCCACGAATATTTGCAAAGCATCCCCTTGTTCCAGCAAGTGCCGCCCGCCCTCCCTGCTCCTCTCCGTGCATGCGTTTGTGAGCATCTTCCAATGCTCCCCGCGTCCCCGGGGTTGCCAGTGGTTATTTGCATACCCCTCTCCCTGGGAGTGCTTGCGGGCATCCCTCACATCCTCGCATGGGAGTGCGGACCGTATTTGCCAACCTAGAGGGAGCATGTGGGGTGCCCTCGACTTGTTTGAGTTCGCCCACGGACTCTCTACCTGGGGTGCTGCTGTAGGTGCTGTGGCTCCTGAAGCTGCTCTCAGTGCAATAACTGGCATCGTCTTCATCCTCCATCTCTTCGGGGTAGTCAGAGTCGTCGTCGTCCTCCTCCTCCATTATCTCTTCCTCCTCTTCCTCCTCGGAGTCCTGGTTATCCTCGGGGTCTCCCTCCTCCTCCTCCTCGGACACCATGCTCTCCTCCTCCTCCTCGCTCTCATGATCGTCGTACACCACTTTGCTGATGCTCCTCCTGGACGAGGCAGCCCTGCCTTGGCTGTTGCAGCTGCCTCCTGCGCCTCCTCCTCCCCCTGCTCCTGCCGCCCCGGCCCTGCCCCTGCCCTTACCGCCGCTGCCTCCCCCACCGGGGGTGCTGCTGCCGCCGCCGCCCGCCTTCCTCTTGCCGCCCCCCCTGGGCGAGGCGGCGGCGGGCGACGAGGCCTGGGCAGCGCCGGCTCCCTTCTGCTTGGGCCCCGCCGTCTCCGCCTGGGCCGCGGCCGCCCACCTGCCGCGGCTGCTGCCGCGCTGCCGGGAGCGCTGCCCG
>VZUI01048131.1:0-25984 GCA_013401135.1 Cettia cetti | reverse complement strand
GTTCTCCAGCTCTGGGGCCGGGAGCAGAGGATGAGGGGCAGGAGAGGAGGATCCCTGCCTGTTCTCCAGCTCTGGGGCCGGGAGCAGAGGATGAGGGGCAGGAGAGGAGGATCCCTGCCTGTTCTCCAGCTCTGGGGAGGGGAGCAGAGGGATGAGGGGCAGGAGAGGAGGATCCCTGCCTGTTCTCCAGCTCTGGGGAGGGGAGCAGAGGATGAGGGGCCGGAGAGGAGGATCCCTGCCTGCTCCCCTGCTCCCCCGGCTCCACAGGCACCGGGGACGGGAATGAGCAGCTCCCCGAGCAGCAAAGGGTTAACGAATTCCAGAGCCCCCTGAGAGGAGTCTGAAAGCCTTTACATAAGAGCCCTTGCAGATCTCCCAGCCTGTCTCGCTGTGCCACCGCCGGGCCGCTCCCCCGTGGCTGCCAGCGCCGAGCCGGCCCCGCTGATCCCGGCAGGAAAATGGGATTTGATTTCTGCACCAGTCACTGTCTCTCGCTGTTAAACCGGGACCTGTCGGGCTCTGCGCGTCCCCCCCGGCTCAGCCGCGCGATTCGTCACATCCAAGCGACCTTGAACGTCCCCCAGCCACCCCAGCACAGCCCTGTCCCCGCGGGCTGCCACACCCCAGCCTGAGCCCAGGGCTAGAGACGCTGCTTTAACTGTAAAACATTTACAAAATTAATATCTGCGAGGCTTTAAAGCGGCAGGGTCTTGTGGTTCTGTTCACATCGGCCCTTTGTGTGTCACCGGGGAGCGGAGGAGACATTAAAAGATGATGTTCTGTCAGGCCAGGTTGTCCCCTCTGCTGAGGGCTGTCCCCTGTGCTGCTGCCGCAGGTGCTGTGCCTTCCCCCAGGCCATCCCGGAGCGTCCCCAGCCCCAGGGCCGCTCCTTCACGCCGTGCCCGGGAGGTGAGGACGTTGCCGTCACGGTGACACGAATAACTCCGGCACTGGAGCTGCTTTTCCATCCCCTCCTCCCCTGGGAAGGCGCTTTGCTGGCAGCCGCTGTCACCCGGTGTCGCCTGCAGCTCCTCTGCGGGACGGCAGGGGACGGAGCCGCCGCCAGAGCCCGGTGTCCCCCAGGAGCGCTGCAGGGACAATGCGCGGGCAGATGGTGCGGCAGGAACAGCATCCCGCTGCCTCTCCCACCACAGAGCCGGCCAGGACCCCCGCGATAAATCCCTGCAGCTCCAGCCCTTCCAGGGATGGCTGAGGATGGGACCCCCCTCAAAAATGCACCCGGACATCTCTGGAGTGACCCGGGATGTGCTGCAGGTGCTTCCAAAGCTTCCTGCCACTGCCAGCACGTCCCTGCGGGCAGCAGCATCGCTGCTGGTGCTGCACAGCCAGGCTGGGCTGTTTCCCTTCCACCCCCGAGGCCGATCCGATCCCAATCCCAACCCCAATCCCGATCCCAATCCCCACATCCCTGCACTGCTGGGGTGCTCAGAGACTCCTCCTTCCAGACAGCCTGCTGAAAACCATCCTTCTTCTTTCCCCCTGCAGAGTTTAGGCGTGGAGTCGGCCATCTGCACGGCTTTCCAGGACAATTATGGGATTTTCCTTGCCCTCGTGCTTGGAGCCCTGATGCTGCATCTCTTTTAGCCGTGGCTGAACCACCCCCAACCCACAGCGAAGCCGGGGCTGCTCTTTAAAGGCCCTCCCAACCCAACCCCCTCTGTGGTTTTATTACTCTGCGCCAGCCAACTCAGTCTTTATCCCTGGGGATTTTATTCCCTCGGCCCCACAGCCTCAGGGCAGGCACAGGGCAGGGAGGGCTCTCCTGGCACATTCCCCGAGCACCTCGGCCACCACCAGCGCTGTCCTCACGTCCTGCTCTCCTCAGGGGTCCTCCTGGCCCCTCCATTCCGGGCAGGAAAGGGTCACTTTCGCAGTCCCCAGCTCCCAGCAGTGCCCTCGGAGCAGCTACAGGTGCGAGCGGCCGAACGGCGCGTCCGGAACCACCGAGTCCCCAACACCTTCCAGGAGCTCGTCCCACTGACCAAACCCCTCCTCCAGCTCTGCGCGGGGCACAGACAGGGACAGGGTTACCTCATCCTCCCCTCCAGGCAACAGGGGCCACCGAGGGCCACCTGTGCTTTGGGAAGCACCAGCCCCAACCCCCGGGGGGCAGCGCCCACCCCACAGCCCCCCCAAAGCAGGGAGCCCCCAGCCTGCTCCCCCAGCCTGGCCGTACTGAGGTGCCGCTGCAGGAAGGCCAGAGCTGCCCGGCTGGTGATGGCCAGAGCCTTGTGGGGGTCCAGGGTGCCCCTCCTGCCGAAGATGAGGGTGAAGAGCTTCCCAGGGAGGAAGGCAAAGTCGGTCTGGTCCTCGTGCACGGTTCCCCTGGATGAGGGGGGATGTGCATCAGTGGGATGTACAGCCAAAGCCAGAGGTTTTCCTGCTGGGACACCCACAGGTGCTCCCTGCAGAGGGTGGGTGCCAGCCCCTGGCTCACAGCATGGTCACAATCCTGGTCTGGTTGTTTCTGGAGCTCAACCTCTTCATTTTGGCAACGCTTTCCGGAGTTTGGAACTTCTCGGTGTTGATGAAGAGCACGGGCTTGGGCACCTCTGGGTACAGCAGGTTCTCCAGGGGGAACATCCAGGCATCCAGACCCACGGCACACCTGGAGCAGGACAGGCTCCCACCACGGCTCCCTTCCCACCAGGATGAGCTGTGTCCCCAGAGCCTCCACAGCTCCTCATCCCTGCCACGCCTCACCTGAAGCTGGGCTCCTTCACCAAGGCCAGCACGGCTGTCACCCCCCCAAAGGAATGGCCCATGACGGCCACTTTGGTCAGATCAAGGTTGTCCTGCAAAAGGGAGAGGGCTGAGGAGTCTGAGCCCAAACCTCGTGGCTGGAGGTCTGTGATTAGGGAAGAAGAAGCCAAGGGAAGGTCAGCAGAGCCTCCCTGGAAGGGGGGAAATGCCGTGTCCCCCTGCTGGTGTGATGGGCACTGGCTGTGGTGGGTGGAAGGCTGGGGCTCTGCACAGACCCTTCTTGTCCCAGGAGGAGAAACCTCAGGCAGCCAGGACTGATCCTGCCACCAAGGGGCACCCAGAGCCCCCCCAGTACCTTCAGCACGGAGAGATCCCAGCCCTGGTGAAGGAGGTTGGGGACAGATCTGCCACCGGCGATGTCCTGGAAGAGGCGCAGCGCCCGCACGCACTCCTGCGCTCTCAGGTGAACCTGGAACAGTCAGCCCTTCCCTGGCAAACCCAGCCCCAAGCCCACACATCTGGGCTCACATCTTCCCCCCAGTGCCCCTGCAGGCTGGTTCCTCAGGGCTTCTGTCCCGTGGGGCTCTCCCTGAATTGCAGCAAACCCACAGCAGGCGCGAGGCGACAGCGCTGCGGCTCCCACAGGGACACAGCGCGTTTGGTGGAATGGTTTCTTTCTGCTGTTTGTTTTTAATTCAGTTAATCTGGCAGCAGATGAGCAAAAGCCTCTGCTCTGGGCAGGAGGCAGAGGAGGGAGAGCCTGGGATCCTCCCCAGCTGCCCCCCAGCTGAGCCTCCCCCTGCTCCAAACCCCCCCTAACCCAGGAGCAAGCCTGGGTGTTCCCCTAAAACCCAGCTCAGGGGCACCACCCAGCAGCATCCTAAAATCCCAAAGGATTCATGGAGGGGATGCCCTGACTTGGAGTCACTTTGAGGCCACGTCCTCAGCTGCTCTAAGGATGTCTGTGCTGGTGTCAGTGCACATTTAAGGTGACAAGTGACAAAAAACTCCAATGAAAATCTCTCTCCTGCTCCCTGCAACACAGAAAATGCAGGAACTGAAATTGATCTGGCAACTATTTCCTTCAATTTATCAGTTCTTTCTCTTTCTCCCTCACCATTTCTGCTTGTGGGTTCAGGACAACCGTTTCCCTTTTCTGTGCAATGTGCCATGAGGCAGAGCACACACAAAAATAACAGGCTGGGAGGTGATTTAAGGCTGCCAAAAGCACCTCCATTCCTAGAGAGCTTTTCCACGACTAATCTTCACTTGCTGTTGTCCTTTTAAATGAGGCAGAAACAAACAGAGGGGGGGAACTTGGCTCAGCAGGAAACCTTCCTGCTCCCTAGCAAGCAGCTGTCCGGGATAATCCCAGAGAGACAAAAATCCAAGTGGGAACAAACCCAGCAGCCAGTGCAGGGCTGGGCTGGGCACAGAGTCCTGTTCTCCCCAGGCTGTGGGGGACATTATCCAGGGCCATGGCAAAGCCCAGCCTGGCTCCTGCCAGGGTCAGCTGGAGCTGGACAGATGGACCCAGAAAACAGAGAGGAACAGATTTTGAAACAGGTTGAACAGATTTTTCTCATCTCTGAGGAGAGAGCTCAGCCCCAGCACCGTGGCAATGCAGGATTGGGAAGAGCATCCCCAGGGATGCCAGCCTGGCTTGCAGGAGGAATTTCAGACCTCACCTCTGCCCACCCTGAACCCCCACCCTGGTACCTGCTTGTTTCGGAAATAAAACTCCTTCTGCCCTTGGGGCACCCTCTGGAAGGGGATCCACTCCTCCCTCCCGGCCTCCGCCGTGCAGAAATAGGTGGTGGCAGCAGAATGGTCCCTGTGGGGGCAGGAGAGAAGGGGACACCAGCAGGTGTCCCCCAAGACACGATGTCCCACCAGCCCCAGCACGAATTTGGTGGGGACCTGGCACCAACCTGTGCTCCAGCGCTGCCACCACAACGCCCCAGGATGCCAGCTCAGTGCAGATTGAAGAGTACAAGGTCCTGGAAGGGAGATGGGAGCAGAGGGGTCAGGGCAGGCTGAGTGGGGCCATCCCTATCTTATGTCCTAGCCCTGCTCAGGGCTCACGTTACCGAAAGGTTCCCAGGCCGTGGGAGAAGATGATCAGGGGGTAGCCGCTGCTGCGGGGCTTGAGAGGCCCGTTCCAGCTCACCGGGACTTTGCAGGAGCCTGCAGGGAGGAGAAACCCCCAGGAAAGGAGGGGACACGGGCAGGGGGTGCCGCTGCTGCTGCTGGAACAGGTCCCTGCTCTGCTCCAGCTCTGCCTGCAGCATCCGCCCGGGCTCGGGGGTGGGCTTGAACCGCACCGGGGTGGGGGTCCCTACGGAGCGGGGAGCCCCAGGGTGGGGATGTCCCCCTCACCGATGGCGATGCTGAGCAGGGCGGAGCACCAGCGGCGGCCGAGGGTGACATCGGCCAGGCCCCCGCAGTACTCGGAGCGAGGGATCCAGAGCGGCTCCGCGGCCCCTGCCCGGGGCAGGCACGGGTAGAAGAGGCGAAGGAAGAGCCCCTGAGGGAGACAAGGAAGGGGGACACAGTGGGGACAGCACAGAGGGTGGTGGCCACGTCCAAAACCAGCAGGCTGCAGCCACCTTGCTCTGCATGGAAGCCTGTCCCTGTCCCCGTCCTCACCGCTGTCCCCATCCCCGTACCTGCCGCGTGTGGCCCACCATGACATCCGTGCAGCCCACCTGGTGGGGCCCCTGCCCCGGGGGCAGCGCCAGCAGCCCCCCCATGCTGCCGCAGCCGAGCCTGGGCAGAGACACCGGGTCAGTGTCTGTCCCCCACCCCAGGGACCCCAACTCGCCCCCTCCTCCTTTCCCCACCCCTCTCCCATTGCCCAGACCCCGCGCAGCCCCCAGTTCCACCCCGTCCCCGAGTTCCCAGGGCACAGCCCCTCGGCGCTGCTCAGGGATGAGACCCCGCCGTTCCTCTCCCGGGAATCGTGGGGCTGCCCCACGGCCACCCTGCTGAGGGTCCCGTCCCCCCGCGGGGACGGGGGGCGGCCGGACACTGCTGAGGGGTCAGCGCGGGGCTGGCACCCACGGAGGACGGGACCCTGCACCCCCCCAGTGCAGAACTACAGCTTCCAGCAGAGCCCGGGGCTGCGGGACCACACCTCCCAGTATGGCCCCGGCCCGGGACCACACCTCCCAGTATGCGCTGGGAGCCCGGACTACACCTCCCAGTAGGCGCAGCAGGACTACAGCTCCCGGCGCTTGGCAGTGCCTCAGAGCCGTCCGTGCAGCTCCCAGCGCTCCCCCCAGCGCCCCCAGTCACCATCGCAGCTCCCAGTTGTCCCCCACTTCCCAGTGACCCCCAGCTCCCAGTGCTCCTGACAGTTCCCAGTGCTCCCCGCAGCCCCCAGCGCCTCCCAGTTCCACCCCAGCTCCCAGTGCCCTCACCCACGCAGTTCCCAGTGCTGCCCAAAAGTCCCAGTGCCCCCACTCCGAGCTCCCCCTGCAGCTCCCGCTGCCCCTCCCAAGCTTCCAGAGCTCTCCCAGGTCCAGGTTTCCCTCTGTGCCCTCCCAGCAACAACTGCCCCGCACCCAGTAACCCCCAGTATCCCCCTCCCCGCACACACCAGTACACCGGGTCACAGCTCCCAGCACGCCCCCGTGCACTCTGCCCTAGAGCTCCCGGTGCCTCCCGTGCTCGGGACTACAGCTCCCAGTAGCCACCAGTACGGGACACCGCTCCCGGTGTCGCCAGCACGAAATCACAGCTGCCACTGACACCGGGACAGGACACCGCTCCCGGTGTCACCAGCACGAAACCACAGCTGCCACTGACACCGGGACAGGACACAGCTCCCGGTGTCACCAGCACGAAACCACAGTTCCCAGTGCCGCCAGTGCAAAATGGCAGGTCCCAGTGTCACCAGCACAAAATGAGAGCTCCCAGTGCCCCCAGTTCAGGGCACAACCCCAGTCCCCCCATGGCAGCCGTGGCCTCTCCGTAGGGGCTGTGGGGGGCAGTGCCCGTGGGCAGCACCCCAACTCCAGGGCTGCCCTGTCCATCCTGTACCCAGCCGCGTTCCCGTCCCCGGGACTGTCCCCTTGTCCCCGCCAGGGGCCAGCGCTGCCGCCCATCCCCACGTTCCCCGTCCTTTGCTTAATCCGCTTGCTGGAGCTAAAGCGGCCCTAGGTCCCCACTAATCCCCTCTGCGGCCAGGGATTAATTCCCTGCGGGGCCGAGCCAGCCCGGCTGGCAAATAAATATCCAAAGATTTGGTGAAAACCGTCTCTACCAAGCTCCCACACACGCAGCCCCACTCCAGCCCCGCCTGGGTGACTGGGGAAACTGAGGCACGCTCTGGACACAGGATAGAGCCCTGGGATTGGCACTGTCTGCGTCCCCCGGGTCCCTGGGGCTGGGGCAGGGAGAGGGGACCCCGGCCGGTGCTCTCAGCGATCGGTGCAGCCGCAGGCTGAGGCTGGCCGGGCTGTCACACCCATGGCCGGGATCCAGCGCTCCGGTCCCGGCTTGCCCGGCCGGCGGGGCAGGGCGAGGGCGGCTGCCGTGGCCGCGGATGCCGGGACGGGGTGGGAGAGACGAGCCCCGACCCGTCCGTGCTGCAAGGCCCAGCCCACGCCCGGCTCGCCGGAATGGGGTCAGCACCCCCAAATTTCCCTGGGAGAGCCACCCTGGGAGAGGGTCCTGGATGGAGGTGGTGGGTGACAACTCGGCTGTTTGGGGCCATCCTGCTCTTGCTTCAAACTGGTCCCAGCGGGTCCGTGGGGTTCACTGGTGAGCCCCGGGGGTCCTGGTTCTGTGGCTGTCACCGGGGACCCCCGCACTGGGCTCACAGTGTTCACAGGGACAGCCTTTAATGGGATTAATTCGGCCCGCTTTCCTGCTTGGCTCCTACACCCTGCTTTGGGGGGGGTCAGGCCAGGCTGGGACCCCATCTCTGCCCCCTGAGAGGGTGAACCCCACAGTCCCTGGGACGTGGGCAAGGCCGTGTTGGGAGCTGGAGTTGACATTGCCAGGATGCAGAAGGGCTGGTCCCTCCGAACCCTGCCTGGGGGTCACCTGCCACCCCGGGCGTGCCCTTGGAGCCCGGGGGTCCCTGGAACCCAGGGGTGTCACTGGTGAAGGTGGCCCCAGCTGTGCTTCTGTCCCTGCTCCCCATGCTGCCCCATGATCTCATCGCTGCCCTGTAACTGCCCTGTGGCTTTGGGGGTCCCCGGGGCTGTGATCTGGGGATCACAGGGGCCAGGGGGACAGGGCGACAGAAGGGACAGGGGGACAGAAGGGACAGGGGGACACGGGGTCCAGGGGGACACCGGGGACACGGGGCCTGGGGGGCACAGGGGACACAGAGACACGGGGACACGGGGTCCAGGGGGACACAGGGCCAATTGGACATGGGGCCAGGGGGACACAGGGGGACACAGGGGACACGGGGATACAAGGGACAGGGGGACACGGGGCCAAGAGGATACGGAGCCAGGGGGACATAGGGGACAGGGGAACACGAGGACAGGGGGACACACGGGGACACACGGGGACACGGGGCCAGGGGGACACGGGGACACAGGGAACAGGGGGACACGGGGCTCGGGTGGGTCCCCGCTCAGCCCCGGCCCCCCCGGGACCCCCCGGCGCGCGCGGGGATTCCCCCTCCCCTCCCATCCCACGTGGGCGCGGCCAATGGGCGCGCGCCGCTGGGCGGGGCTCCGCGGGACACGCCCACTCCTGGCAGCGGAGAGCCAATGGGAGGGCGGGGGCGGGGCGGTGCCGCGGTGGGGCGGGGCCAGGGCGCCGTGTAACAGATGCGGGCGGGGGGGGCACGTGGAGAGCGGGGGGGACGCGGGAGCACCGGGACCGGCCGGACAGCGGGACGGGGACACGGACAGGGGGACAGCCAGCCCCGCGGGCACTGACAGGCGGGCAGGGCACAGCCAGCTCCGGGAGGGAACAGAGGACAGCCAGCCCTGGGCGGGACAGACACACGGACGACGAGGGACAGCCAGATCTGGGCGGGGACAGGGGACAGACAGTCCCGGGGGACGGACGGACAGGGGACAGCCAGCTCCGAGGGGGACGGGGACAGTGGGACAGTAGCTCCGGAGGGGACACAATCGCACAGGGGACAGCCAGTCCCGGGGAGGGACAGGAGGACAGGGGAGAGCAGCTGGAGTCTTGGACAGGCATCCGGGGGGACACGGGAACAGAGAGCCCAGCGCAGGGACAGACGGACAAGGTGACAAGGGGAACGCACACGCCCAGCGCCCCAGCCCCGGGAGCGGGGCTGTGCGGAGCCTCCCGCAGCGGCTCCTCCGTCCGGCCGCGCACCGGGAGCCCGGCGGGGCGGTTCGGCGGCTGCTCCGCCGCCTTTCCCGGCCGGGGATGCAGCCCGCAGCCGCGGGCAGCCGGCGATCGGGGCTCCGGGACACGGCGGCCCGACACCCACCCGGGGCAGCGACTCCCCGAAGGTAAAGAGGGGACAGGGCAGGGAAGGATCAGGGGAGAGGTCGGGGGGGCTCCGGTGGCTGCGGGAGGGTTTATTCCCAGGGTTTTATTCCCAAGGGAGTTGGGGAGGGGAGTCCCGCCGCAGGGATGTGTGGAGCCACTTGTGGTGACACGGTTGGCGGCGACAGGACGGTGACGACGCGACCTCTCCCTTTCTCCAGGGATTTGAAGCTGGGTCAAGCGATGGAAATGTCATCGCCGCGGCTCGGGGGCCCGGAGCAGTGAGCGGCTGGGACACCGGGACAGTCCCGAGAAACCGACGCAGCCGTGGGCAGAGCGGGAAGAAAGTGGGTATTGTCACAGACTGCAAGGGCACAGGACAATACCTGGGGGCCAGGAGCCATCCCATCCCACCACCTACTTGGGGCTGGGAACATCGGCCTCTTGACCGGACTCTGGCACTGTCTGAGCCCAATGAGGAGCTGGGGCTGCATGTGAACCTATGCAGACCAGGAAGAAATACATTTTCCTGACTTTCCTTGCCTCTTGGCTCCTGCTTTTCTTCTTTGGAGGGGATCAGCTGCGCCGTTTCGCTTTCTTTTCCGGGAGGAAAGCAGAAGCCCGGAGGAACTGGCCCCGCTGGACAGATCGGACCCTCCTCAAAAGCTTTGCGGACCCCGAGGAGCTGCAGGGGGATGGGGACCCTTCCCTGCTGTCCCCCCGGGAGCGGCGGGCGGCGTGGCTGAGCATCTACAGGAACAGCAGATGTCGGATGGAAACCTGCTTCGACTTCTCCAGGTGTGAGAGGAACGGCTTCAAAGTGTTCACCTACCCCCAGGAGCGGGGCCAGCCCGTCTCGGAGACCTACGGCAAAATCCTCAGCTCCATCGAGCGCTCCCGCTACCACACCCTGAACCCCGAGGAAGCCTGTCTGTTCATCCTCAGCATCGACACGCTGGACCGCGACCACCTCTCGGGCCAGTACGTCCGGAACGTGGATGAGAAAATCCGCGGCTTTCCGCTCTGGAACGGCGGCAGGAACCACCTCATCTTCAACCTCTACTCGGGCACCTGGCCCAGCTACACCGGGGAGCTGGGCTTTGACATCGGCCAGGCCATCCTGGCCAAAGCCAGCTTCGACACCGAGAGCTTCCGCCCCGGCTTCGACGTCTCCATCCCTCTGTTCTCCAAGGACCACCCGCAGCGTGGCGGGGACAGGGGCTGGTTGCACCAGGACTCGGTGCCCCCCAAAAAGAAATACTTGTTGGTGTTCAAGGGGAAGCGGTACCTGACCGGCATCGGCTCCGGCACGCGCAACGCGCTGCACCACATCCACAACGGCAAGGACATCATCTCCCTGACCACCTGCAAGCACGGCAAGGACTGGGAGAAGCACAAGGACACGCGCTGTGACAAGGATAACGTCGACTATGAAAGGTGAGGCAGAATGGGGCGGGGAGGGAGGCTCTGGGGCGATGGGACACCCCACAAGCGTTCCTGCCTCCCTGCGGGGTGCAGCCGTGGCTGTCTGTGACTTCCCAGCGAGGGAAGTTTTGGGTTCTGCTGAAGTGGATGAGGGTTTCACTGCACAGTGGGGAGCGAGGCGCTGACTGCTCAGGGCTTTCCTGCTCTGTATTAAAGTTGGAGTAATCTGGTGAGAGCGGCTCTTATCTGCAATCGCTGCCACCGCCTCTAATACGATTTCCCTTTTTCCGAACGCTGATGAATGACGCTTTTCTTCTCCCCCCTCCTGCTCTCCCCCAACATAAACGTTTCTCTTGGAGATGAGCCCGAAACGTCCCCCCCTCACTGGCTCCACTGAAAATCCCACAAAACTGCCAGGTCTGTGGGTGTCCCAGTGCGGACAGCCCCGAGCTTAATTGGTGGTGGTGGGTGGGGTCCCCCTGCGTCCCCATCACAAACTGGACATGGTGGCAGCAGCGTGTGATGGACACACTGGTGGAAAAATTGGGGGGCACAAAGTTCTGTGAGTTTGGGTGGTTCCATTCTGCAGGGACACATGCCAGCTCCTCACCTCCCCATCCCACTGCTTGGGACCCATCACCATTTGCCGAATCCAGGGCTGGTAAACACGGACCCCATCCCAAAGACAGCAGGCAGGTCCCCATCCCACTGCCTGGGAGAGCAGATGGGGAGAGGCCACGTTGGGCATCATCCTCAAAGCGTCTTAGGAGGTGCTGGGAGGTAAAAGGGGAACTGGGGTGCTGGCACTGGGATTAGCCGGGCTTTGGGATGGGTCAGGCACCACATGTCTGGTGGGTGACACCAGCTCAGCAGGGTCAGCACTTGCAGCAAAGTCTTTTTGGGATGGGGCACGGCAGGACAGCGGGCCCAAGGTCAGCCCCACGCTGTGCCAAGGGGCAGCGGGATGAGAATTCCCCCCCATCTGCCCACCCAGGTAATCCTCTAATGCTGTTTGCAAATACAGGGAGATTTACACCTCTCCCAGGATGGCTTTGGGCAGTGGATCGATGGGGAACACGTGGCACAGGACAGCGTGCTCGTGTGTGACCCCAGCCTCCACCACCCTGCTCGTCCCTGTGGGACACGGGGCAAGAAACCACCGGAATCTCCACCAGGGCCAGCTCTGCCCGACCTCCCGCGGGGAGTGATGCCCTCTTGCCCGGGGAGATGTTCCCAGACTCGAACAGGGGACAGGCCGGCGGGGAGGGGACAAAGTGAGACCCCTGCGGCTCCGTTCACCCGCTGTGTCGGGCGCTGTCACGGTGGAGGCAGCTCGGGGAGCAGAGGAAGGCCCTGCTGGGGGTTCCATCATCCTCCTCATGCCCAAAGGGGCTGCCCCGAACAATCCGGTTCTGTTCTGGGATAAAGGGCGGCTTGTGGCAGCGGGGCCGCGTTCGGAGCAGTCAGCGCGGGCTGGGGAAGGCTCTGCGGAGCCGCCGGTGCCGGTGGCACCGTGCCCGGCCGGAGCCACGGAGGGGCCGGGCGAAGGGAGCGCGGCGGGCGCCCGTCCCGGCTGCTGACAAAACAAGGAAGCCCTGACAGCGATCGCCAGGAAACCGCAGCGCGTCAGGAGCAAAGTATTTCCATCGGGAGGCTTCGGCCCCGCAGCCCGGCCGGCGCCAGCCTCCCCGCGGCACCGGCTGCCGCCGAAGGGAAGCCGCCCCCCGGGACGGGTCCCGCTGCCCACCCAGCCCCGGCAGCGGGAACGGCCTCCCGGAGGTGCCGGGGGTCATGGCAGGGTTCGGGGTCCCCGAGAAGAGGTGACAGCGGGGTCTGGCCCCGGGGATGTGGCTGTCGCTGTTGTGGTTTTATGGGAGGGTCTGGGCGCTGTTTGAGCCGCTGTCACTCCTCCGGTTGCCCGGCCAGGAGTTTGAGAGTTAACGGGTCAAGGTTTTTGGCATATTTTGGAGATATTGGGGAGGTTCGTCCGGAGGCGGATTTTATTGTAAAATTCCGTGCCGTGGCATCGGGGCTGGTTTCCCACATCCCCGAGTGCCGGGATGCGCCAGCGTTCTGCAGCACCCACGGAGGTGACACAGCCTCAACTCCCAGCCTGGCAGCAGCGCCGCGTTCCCACCGCAGGGACACCCTTCCTCCAGGGACCAACACATCTCAAGGGCTCTTTTTGGCCTCCCACCCACCCGGCTGCACCATGCGAGTCCCCCCCAGCCCATCCAGGAGCGGCTGCCCCTCCCCGCGGGCGGGAACAGACCGGGTCTGTCCCGACCTAAAGTCAATATTGGATTTTCCGGCGCGGCCGCGGGGACCCGGCAGCGGCTGAGCCTCTCCCCAGCACGGCACAGAAGGGGCTTTGAGAGCCCCACGGGCGAGCCCTGCCGGGGGGGCCGCGCTGCTGGCACCCACTGCCCACCCCCGAACGCTGCCAGGGCAGGCAGGGCTGGTCCTGCCCAGCAAGTTTGGGCACGGCACAGGAGTCGCTGCAGTTTCGGGCTCGGGGGTTCGGGTGGTGGCTTTGCGTGGGGTGTCATTGCTGGAGGGTGGGAGGGGCTGGGTCGTGCCTTCGGAGGGCACTGGGGGGCACTGGGGTCCTATCCTGACCCCCCTTCTTTAAGGGATGCCCAGTACATCCCTTCATTGCCCAGGAGATCTCTGCTCCCACAAAACCAGGGATGTTCAGAGCCTAAATCAGTCCAAACCGATCCTAACGCTGCCCTGGGCTGGCTCCACACCTGCCAGGTGCCAGCAGCACCTCCCTGGATGCTCACAGCAGGGGAGGGGGCCATGCCTGACCCCCACCCCATCTCCCACGCCAGGTTTGACTACCAGGAGCTGCTGCACAACTCCACCTTCTGCATCGTGCCCCGGGGCAGGCGCTTGGGCTCCTTCCGCTTCCTCGAGGCTCTGCAGGTACAGGGTGGGCAGGGGAACCTGGGACCTCCTCACCGGGGTCCGGGGGCTCTGTCCCAGCCTGCGGGGTCCCTCCACAGGCCGCCTGCATCCCGGTGCTGCTGAGTGATGGCTGGGAGCTGCCCTTTGCCGAGGCCATCGACTGGGGCAAAGCTGCTGTGGTGGGCAGCGAGAGGCTCCTGCTGCAGGTACCGGCTCCAGATCCTGCCCCACACCAGGAACCAGAGCCCCAGTCCTAATGCCAGTGGTGGTGGAGCCCCCAGCCAAGTCTGGGGGGGAACAGCACCTGAGCCTGGCAGCGCTCCTGTGGGCAGATGCAGGAGGGTCTGACCCAGCCTGGAATGGGGGTCCCAGTCAGTCCTGGGGCACTGTTCATCTCGGGGGGAAGGTGGGAAGCATCTTCCCAGGCACAAACCCTTGGGAATCCTGGGCCCGATCCTGCTCCAGGGAGAGGAGATGCAGCCCCTCGGGGGGAGGGTGGCACCACGTCCGTGGGCAGGGGCTGTCCCTTGGGATGGTTGGCACAGTTGGAGGGGACAGAGGTGAGGATCCCAGCTGGGGGGAAGCTGAGGTGAGGGCCCCGCTGCTCCCCTGGCACAGATCCCCTCCACCGTGCGCTGCATCCACCCGGAGCGCGTGCTGGCTTTCCAGCAGCAGACCCAGTTCCTGTGGGATGCCTACTTCTCCTCCGTGGACAAGATCGTGCACACCACGCTGGAGGTGAGCCCCCCACCCCGAGCCCCCCTCCCCAGCTGCCAGGGTCACAGCCAGGGTGCTGGAGCTTCACTTGGGCCTGTGGCAGATCATCAAGGATCGGCTGTCTCCGCGCCGCTCCCGCTCCCGCCTCCTCTGGAACACGCTGCCCGGGGGGCTCCTGGTCCTGCCTGAATTCTCCACCCACCTCGGGGATTTTCCCTTCTACTACCTGCAGCACGGTAGGATCCTGCCTGCCCTGGCTGAGCACGGCAAGCTCAGGGCATGCCACAACACCTCTCCTTCCCTTTCCCATCCTTTTTTTTAGGCTACAGCCCCTCCAAGAAGTTCACGGCTTTCATCCGGGTGGTCTCACAACCGGGGTCGCTGTCCCAGCCCATCCTCAGGCTCATCCAAGCTGTCTCTGGATCCCAGTACTGTGCCCAGGTAGGAGGAGCTGGGTCCCTCATCACCTGGAGCAGCTTCCAGGGATCCAATGGGATGATGGGGTCGGAGAGGGGATGGGTGGGTTTAAGGATGGAGGGGGAGGCTGCTGGTGTCACCTTTGGTTGGGCAGAGCTGTGTCTGCAGCCCTCTGGAGTGGAGGTGGGACCACCTGGGAGTTTATCCTGGTCCAAACTGCCATGAGATGGTTTTGGGATGCCCTGGGCTGGAGCAGAGAACCCACCAAACCCCTCCAGCCACACCTGTCCTCCCCCTTGCAGATCGTGGTCCTGTGGAGCTGTGAGAAGCCCCCACCCCCGAGCGGGAAATGGCCCCAGAGCACCGTGCCTCTGACCATCATCCAGGGCAGGAGGAAGGTGAGGGGGGCAGGAGGCAGGCAGGGATCTGGGACAGGGGCAGGAGCCGGAACAGCCACGGCACAGCCCCACCCTCCTGTCCTCCCTCCACAGCCCAGCCACCGCTTCTTCCCTTTCGAGGCCATCCAGACAGACGCGGTGCTGAGCCTGGACGAGGACACCAGCCTCTCCACCAGCGAGGTGAGGCCACGGTCCCGGGTCCCTCAGATGCTCAGTGGTCACCACAGGGCTGTCCCCATGTCCCCCTGTGCTCCAGGTGCAGCGGTGGTCCCCTCCCGTGGCGGGTGACCCCGTGCCCATCCCATGCCAGGTGGACTTTGCCTTCTTGGTGTGGCGCAGCTTCCCCGAGCGCATCGTGGGCTTCCCCACGCAGAGCCACTTCTGGGACCCCGAGCAGGGGCGCTGGGGCTACACCTCCAAATGGACCAACGAGCTCTCCATCGTCCTCACTGCCGCCGCCTTCTACCACAGGTGGGGCCGGGGTGGGGCCGGGGGGGGCGGGGGCTCGGCCACAGCCTGCCCCTCACCCCGTTCTACCCCCCCAGGTACTACCACAGCCTCTTCACCGAGTACCTGCCCGCGGGGCTGCGGGAGCTGGTGGATGGGCTGGCCGCCTGCGAGGACATCCTGATGAACGTCCTGGTGGCCGCTGTCACCAAGCTGCCACCCATCAAGGTGACCCAGCGGAAGCAGCACAGGGAGGTGGTGGCCCAGCAGGCAGAGTGCAGGGATGGGGCTGCAGGGACCCCCCAGCCCGGGCAGCAGAGCCCCTCAGCCCCGCACTCCGCTCCCGCCAAGCTGAAGGGCACGGCCGGCAGCCGGCGTTTCTCCCAGCGGCAGGACTGCCTCAACCAGTTGGCCGACTGGTTTGGCTACATGCCCCTGCTGTCCTCACAGCTGCGCCTCGACCCCGTCCTCTTCAAGGACCAGGTCTCCGTCCTGCGCAAGAAATACCCGGGCTTGGAGAAGCCGTGAGGAGTGCCGGGGTCGGGGGCGTGTCCCGTTCCCGGTGCACGGAGCCCTCCGGGAGCAGGCGGCAGCTGCTGACGGGGTTTTACTCGTTATTGGGTTTTACCAGTGCAATAAAGGAGGGTGGAGAGGTAGGATCTGGATGTGGTGGCTGTGGGATGTGGGAGAAGCACTGGGAGCACTGGGAGCACTGGGAGCACCAGCTTTTGGGTGCTCCAATGCTTCTGCCATCGGCACCCTGGGAATAACCCGGGCAACCCCCCCATCCCTGCGGGGAGGGAGAGTCCTTCACCTTCCCGAGGGCAAACAGAGGAGCGATAAGAGGTGTGTGTGACCTCCCTCCCTCCCTCCAGCTGGGTCCCCCACAGTCCCTGGGCAGCCCAGCACCCCATCCCCTCGCAGCACTCCTGGAGAAGAGAAAGGGGTGTTTCAGCTGTCGTTCCTCCCAGCTGAATAGGAATAGGGGATATTAGGTGGCTGGCCTCCAACAGCTGCTCTCAGGCTGCCACAGCCCTGGGTCTGTCCTTGGCTCCTACAGATACCAGAGATAACACCCAGACCCAACATCCCCCCACACCCCCGTGTGCTCTGCTTTATTTTCCACACATGAGAAGTCCCCCAGGGCGGCGAGGGCGGGAGTCAGTCGCGGGGGGGCTGGCATTCCCGGCAGTCCCGCATCTCCTCGGAGTAGCTCTCCACCTGGATGGTGGTGGTGTGGAAGCGGAAGGCGCCCTGCAGCCGGGAGCTGGCGTCCTCCAGCACCTCCTGCGCGCTGGCAGCCGCGTCTGCGAGGAGAAAATGTGGGGATGTCCGGGTGCGGGGAAACCCCGACCCTCCCCGCCCGACACTGTGACACTCACTGGTGGTGATGTGCTCTGAGAACAGCGGCTCTGGCAGCCCTGTCCCCCCCGTGGTGACACTCACTGATGGCTATGTGTGGCTCTGGCAGCCCGAGCAGCCCTGTCCCCCCCACGGTGACACTCACTGATGGCAGCCCTGTCCCCCCCGCGGTGACACTCACTGATGGCGATGTGCACCGAGAGCAGTGGCTGTGCTGCCGTCAGGGCCCAGATGTGCAGGCTGTGCACGGCCTCCACGCCCCGCACCGCCAGCAGCGTCTCCTGCACCGCGTTGAAATCCATCCCTTTGGGGGTCCCTGCAGAGGCAGAGCCATGGGAGCTGCAGGGACAGATCCCACAGCACCCGTAGGTGACCCCACAGCCCAGAGCCCACCCTGGGGGTCCCTACCCTCCATGAGGACGAGGAGGACATCGCGGAGGATGGTCAGCGTTGTCCCCAGCACCAGCGCGGAGAAGAGGAAGGTGCAGATGGGATCCACGAACTTGTACTCGGGCTGGAGGGGGTGGGAGGGGGTGAGGCCCCTCCAGCACCGTCACCTCACCCCAAATCCCCATCGGGACCAGCAGGGCAGGCACAGAGCCCTGTCTCACCTATGCCTGGCCACGGCTGTCCGGAGCCGCTGTCCCGTGTCCCCAGCACCCCCTTTTCCCCCAGTTCCCCCCAGACCTTGAAGAAGATGATGTAGGAGGCGATGAGGACGCCGAGGCTCTGCAGCAAGTCCCCCACCACGTGGACGAAGGCGGCGCGGACGCTGGCGCTGGGCTGCTCGCCGGCTGCCCCGTGGCTGTGCCCGTGCCCCGTCTGGTGCAGAGCCACCCCCATCCTGCAGGGCAGGGCACCCGTGACACCCCAGGGCCCTCCAGGCTCAGGGAGGGGACGCCCTGGGAGGGCAGGGGCCACACGTACATGATGTTGACGGCCACGGCGCAGGCGGAGGTGATGAGCATGACCCCGCCCTCGATGTCGTAGTCACCCGAGAGCAGGCGCTGGGCCCCCAGGTAGACCAGGACCCCTGTCACCACCCAGATGGAGAGCACGGAGAGCAGGGCCCCCAGGATCTCTGCAGAGACACCCCCCGAAATTGCTGCTCCACTGCCGTGCCACCCCGAGCACCATTCCCGGCTCCTGTGCTGGGGCACAGTGGGGGCACTCAGCGCTCATCCCCAGGGATGCTCCTGGCACAGGGCTGGCAGCGCCTCTGCCTTGCCTTCTTCATGGTGCCAGGGCTCTGCCAGGGCTCCCCAGGCCCCTCAGGGCACCCCAAACCCCTGGTCCACGCGGGGAGGGCACCCTGGGCTGCTCCCACGGCATCCCCAGGGTGGTGCCACCGCGTTACCTGCCCGGTGCCATCCGAAATTCATGGTTTTGGTGGGGGGGCGTGAGGACACCCAGAGTGCAAAGAGGCTGATCATGATGCTGGCAAAGTCGGTCAGGAGGTGGGCAGCGTCCGTCAGGATGGCCAGGCTGTGTGCCAGGTACCCTCCTGCAGACACAGGACATCAAGGGGACATCGGGGGGGACACGGCAGGGGTCTTTCCCCAAGCCGGGCACACACCAGCTCACCCCGTGCCACAGCGGGGTCCCACTGGGTGTTTTGACCGACAGAAAGCCAACAGGGAGCTCTGGCTGCACCCACAGCAGGGACTCAGGACAAGAGGGGCTCTGGGCAGCCCCTCGGGGTGACCCCGCAGGGACCACCCCGAGGGACCCCGCACCCAGCACTCACCCACGGCTTCCCCCACCATGAAGAAGAGGCAGATGCCGGCGGCCAGGTAGAGCTTCCTGCGCGCCCGCTGCTGCCGGCCGGGGTGGCCATCGGTCCCCCGCGTGTGGCAGTGCTGGCCACGCCGTGTCCCCAGCTCCAGGGCGGGCGCCTGTCCCTGCGCCGCGTTGTGCCCGTCCTTTTGCGCAGCCCCCACATAGGACCTGCCGGGCAAAGCTGTGCTTGGGGCTGGGAGGACTTTGGGGAGCGGGTTGGGCTCTGAATGCTCCCCCCCAGCCCGTTCCCCGGCCAAACCCGCACAGCAGAGGGGACACGGCATCCCCAGCCCCCCCCGGCACCCCCGTACCCGCCTGGGCCCTCGCTCAGCAGGTGCCGCTTCTCGTCGCCGGCTGCCATCCTCCTCCGGGTCGGGCGGGGGTCGGCGCGGGTGACCCCGGCGTGTGGCCGGCGCTGGTGGCAGCCGGTGGCCTCGGCTCGTGTGAAGAGCCGGGATTCGTGTGCAAATCCCGGCTGGAGGAGGGACGGCCAAGCCGGCTGCAAAGCGCCCGCGGTGCCTGCCCCAGGCTGGGCCCCCTCGCCCGCCCCGCCACGGGCTGCTGGTGTGGGGGGATTGCTCTGGGACCCCCCCAAAGCGTCCCCAGGAGTGCACACCCGAGCTGGGGGCAGCCCCCGAGGCAGAGGGGGATGGAACATCCCCACTCCCCTCCAAAGGCACACGGGACTGCCTCTGCCCGCTTTGGGGAGCCCTCAGAACCCCCCAGCACAGATCCAGCCGTTTGATGGACAAGCCTGGAGCCACCCTCCCACCCCCCCACAGCAGCGACTCTTTCCCCCCCGGGTGAGCAGTGTTATTTACCCTGGGGCTAATTGCACTTGTGGCTCAGCTCTGGGTGCTGCCTCAGTTTCCCCTTGGCCCCTGCTGAGCAGGACTTAGGTCTTTGCAGGAGAAAAGCATTTACGGGGTACTTTTGCATTTAGGATGTATGTTTGCTTTTATGGTGTATTTTTTTTCCATCCAAGGTGTATTTTTGAGCTCAGCAGCAAAACAGCAGCTCGATGCCAAGACCATCCCCATTTTGGGGGCTGGCCCAGCCTGGAGCATTCTCAGCCCCCCCTCCCCAAGCCACATCTCCAGCCCAGGGCAAGCTCTGGACAGGGCATCCCATCCCCAGGAGATAAATCCTGCCGGGTGCCGACCTGTTACATCCCGGGCAGGCAGCCAGGAGCGGCTGCCAGCACTGCCAGAGGTGCTAATGAGGCTGGAAATTAAGAGCTGGACCGGAGGCGTTCCTCTGCCACGCCGGGGGCTGGCAGGGACACCGATGATGGCACCAGCCTGGCAAACCCATCCCCGGCGCCCACCGCGGGGCTGGCGAGCCGAGAGCGAGAGGCGGGGAAGGAAAGAACCACCAAAACCACCAATTTTCTTTACAAAATACACAAATTTCAAATCCGTGACAATTATATACAAAACAAGGGAATTATAAAACGTGCGGAATTTTCCTATTTGCACCCGTATAGAAAAGTGTCCTGTGCTGGAGCAGGCGCCGGCTCCCCAGGCTGCCGGTCCCTGCCGTGAGTCCCCCCCATCCCAAATCCGTCGCCGGACATCCTGTGCCCGGGGGCGTTTCTCCCGCGCCGGCAACGTTGCTGTGGCTACAGGGAAGCTGCCGAGGGAGAGGATGGAGTGATCAAGGAGGGCCCAAGCCCCCAAAGCTCCCCCATGGGTGCTGGAGGGTCCTGGGGAGGTGGGTTCAGCCGTGCTCTGCCCCTTACCCGTCACTGTCCTCTCGGGCGCTGCGTTCTCTTCCACCTCTTCTTCCTCCCCATCAAAGTATTCCTCATCTTCCTCTGCTGCAAACAAGCGGCCAAAGGTCACCAGGAGCCACCAGGAGCCACCAGGAAAAGCAGTGGGTGTCACCAGCTGGGTGGGGGTCTGTAAAGGGGCGTTGGGGGCTGAATTACCGGGGTCGAAGTCCAAGGCGTGGACGGCCTCGGTGAGGTGGTCCAGGCTGACGGAGAAGGCGTCCATGCTCTCATAGCCCTGCTCGATCTTGTCCAGGCGACCACCCTTGGAGGCCTCCACGATCCTGGGCAGGGAGAGCATGGAGAGGTGTGTCCCTGTCCCCTCACTGAGCTGGGGGACCGTGGGGCACCAGGGCAGGGGGTCAAAGCATCCCCCACCCGCCAAGCCCTGCCCGTGGGGCTTGGATCACGGAGATTCCCCCAGTTGGAGCACTTACGTTTTTATGAGCTGCTTGGCATTCTGTGGAGAGAGAGAAGGGGAAGGAGGACAAGGACAAGAGGGAGGAGAAGGAGGTGAGTGAAGCCACAGCAGCCACCAGGTCACCCCCCACAGTGAGACCCCAGCGGGGAGGGGGCAGGTTTGGGGGTCTCACCATGAGGAAGGCGGCCCCGCCGGTCTCCTCGGCTGCCTGGATGGCTGTCTCCACCAGCCGGCTCGACTTCTCCAGCTGCTCCTTGTACTGGCAGATGAGGCTCTGGATGAAGGCGGTCTTGTCCGCCTGCTCCTGCGAGATGCGCTGCAGCAGCTCCGCCTTCTTCTCCTCCAGCAGCGCTGCCAGGGCGTCAAAGCGAGCACAGAGCTCCCGCTTGGCCGCCTCGCTGTTCTCCTGCAGGGACAAGGGACAAGGGATGCCACCTCTGCATCCCTCTGGCACCCACAACATCCCAAGGGTTCCCTGCTCCGTGGCCATGCCCAGCTTTTGGGGGGCTCCTTTCCCCCTTTCCTCACCTCGGTGCTCTGGCAGGACTCCTCCAGCTGGGAGATGATTGTCTGGATCCGGTCATTCCCCGCCACCAGCATGGAGATGCAGTTGTTCAGCTCAGTCTGGTGAGGGACAGAGAGAAGAATTTTTAAGTCCTGTGGAGACAGGAACTTCTCCCATCCCAACATGGGGATGGGCTGGGCATTGCTTGTCCCCACATCCCTCAGCAGCCACGGCTGCTCTAAATATAGTCTGTCTCCTGGGCACAGTCACCCGGGGGCTATTAATACCCCGTGAGCCATCCCGGTGTTATTTGTCACTGTCCTAGCTCAGCACATCCCCGTGTCCCCCCGCAGCCCCCCCGGGTCCCCCCCAGGGCACCTTCTGTCCCTGGAAGATGGTTTGCAGAGGGGCCACCTCGCAGTCCTTGTGGGCACCGAAGACTTTGCACATGGAGCAGGTGGGGACCTCACAGGTGACGCAGTAGATGTTGATCCGCTCGTCCTCATGCTCCTTGCACATGGGGTGCTCCCCCTTTTTCAGTGGCCTGCTGGAGAGGGCGGCACAGCCACGGTGATGTCCCCATCATGGTGACATCCCCACTGCATGGACGCCACTGCCACCATGCTGTCCCCACTGCAGCATCACCCCCACCGTGGTGACACCCCCGCTGTCGCCCCAAAATCAGGTCCCCAGGAAAGAGGCCAGATGCTGGCATAGCCCCACAGCTGCTCCTTTGGGATCCTCTGTGCCTCTGTAAACCCCAGGATGTCCCAGTTTAGGCCAGCGTGGCACTGAGCATGGCAGCGGGTGGCACTGGGGACGGGGGGGCTGCGATCCAGAGGTGCTGCACCAGTGCCTAAATTTAGCCTCCTTCTGCCCGGATTTATTGTCACCCATCATGTGAGCGGGGTGGGGACACACAGAAACCCCCGGGGGGTCCCAGACAGGGGCTGCAGCTCAATCATCCCATCCACAGCAAGGAGGGACATGGGGACAAGCCAAACCTCTGAAACAGGGACAAGCCTGGGCCCCCCAGCCCCCCCAGCAGCCACGGACACCTGCCACGTGCCATCGTCCCTGTCCCCATGGCTCTCACACAATATTTACAGCGCTTCAGGGAATTTGGCTGGGCTCTGCCTCAAGAGCCTGTGACCCCTCTGTCCCCCCCCAGCTTCATGTTTGTACCCCTGGGCCCCCCCCAAACTGTCCCTCTGTCCCTTATCAGCCTCAGTGCCTGTTGTCACGGGCTGAGCCTGGATTCGTCCTCCACACCTCTTATCTCCCACCGAAAGTTCCAGCAAGAGCACCCTGGGGGCAGCAGGACCTGCCCAGCTGCCACCACCCCCCGGGGACTCTCCATCCCCCTGGGACAGCCAGAGGCACAAACTGCTCTGCAAAGAGGGGAGAATTGGGTTGGGGGAAGAAGTTTTGAGTCACGGGAGGATGATTTTGGTTGAGGCAGGAAGATCTGAGTCAGGAAAAGATTTGAATTGGGGATCACTGAGCAGAAGGACCCCTCAGGTGCAATCTTTGGGGTCTCAGTGCTAGTGCTGGGGCATGGGAGGGGGCCATCCCTGCATCCCCATGCCCCCATATCCCAATGTCCCCCCAATCACGGCCACCCATGCCCACCTGGAGCACTCCTGCTTGTAGATGTCGATGATGTTCTCCACCAGCAGGTTCCTCTGCAGCCCGTAGACACCGTGGCGGTCCAGCAGCACCTCGTGGCGGCACGAGGGGCACCGGAACCGGCCCCCCGAAATCAAACTGCCCCGGCTCTGCCAGTACGGGTTGGCGGCCTGGGAGGGCAAGATGAACATTGAGGGGGGTCCATCAGTATCCCCACAATATCCCAGTGCCCCCCAGTCCGGGCGTGGGAACCCCGCCTCACCTGGAAGACGTCGTTGGCGCACTTGCGGCAGAGGTTGTGCTGGCAGGGCAGGATCACCACCGGCTTGCTGAACATCTCCAGGCAGATGGGGCAGATGAGCTGCTTCTCCAGGCTCTCCATGGGGCTGCCATCCTGCAGGATACCGGCTTGGAAGTCCATGGGCTCGTCAGTGCTCTCCTCTCAGCGCTCTCGCTGCCGGCGCCCCTCTCCCCGCTATTTATAAATGGCTCGCTGTCACGAGGCTCGCGGTCCCGACGCGGTGTCGGGTGTCCGGGGACAGCACCTGTCACACGGCGCTGAACCATCGGCAGGGCCGGTAAACAAGATGGGCACAGGCTGTCCAGGAGGCTCTGTCCAGGAGGCGCTGCCCGCCCGTGCCGTGGACGTGCCCAGACGGGAGCTGCGGGGTAAACAGGGCCATGCCCTGCCCCGTGGCCAGGTGGCTGCACATCCTGAGACCAGCGTGCACCCCAAAACAGCATCAAAGTGGGGGCAAGGAGGGGCAAACATCAGTCCCGTGGTCATTAGGACATTGTGATGGTTCCAGAAATCAGGCAGAGCTGGGCCAGCTGCACCAGGGGGTGGCTTAAACAGAGTTTGTCCCTTTCCCCACCCAAAACACGACCACTTCTGAGATGCAAACACACCTTGCCAGTGGCTCCCTGTGTGCTTGGAGGGGAGAGGCAGCTCTGGGGAGACACAGCCCCCATGCCTGGCACATGCAGTGGGGTGCACTCTCCCCAGGCAGGGGCTGGGGGGCTCCTCTATGACCCCAGACACAGTGGGGGCTGCTCAGGCTGCTCACTAAGGAGATGTCACAGCCATGACCCAGCTGGCTCCGCTGCTGGGGTTCAGAAGCTGACCCAGAAACGGCTGGGGGGGCAGAGGGTGAGCACAGCCCTGGCTGAAAACAGCCCCGGACACGATGCCCAGCTGGCCAGGGGCCAGTGCTGGCCACAGGGAGAGCTGCCAGCACGGGCAGCTGCACCAGCAGCAGAGGGTAACCCTACCCTTGGCACAGATGGGTCAGGATGGGAGGACAGGGTGGGGTGGAAGCGGCTGCAGTGTCCACAGTGACTGCAGGCAGGAAGGGGTGCAGGGGGGCAGGGGGTACCTGGGTGCACAGGTGGAGGTGTGCAGGGATGCAGGGATGCACAGGTACATGGATAAATGGATGTGCAGGTACATGGATGAGTGACACACAGGCACCTGGATGCACTGGCACACGGTGTCGGGGTGCAGTGACCCCCTCCCCTCCCTGCCCAGGGTACCCCCGCAGCTGTTTCGGGGCTCCTTCCGCTCTGGCTCACGTGTGGAGCGAGTGACTGTGCTGGGACAGCCAGGCACATCTTGCAAAATTGTTCCCATTCCAGCACTTGGGGCTCTGCCAGCGAGGGGCTGGCAGGAGAACAGGGCTGGCTGGGCACCCAGGAGGGCACGCAGGAGTTGGACCCTGCCTGGACCCAGACAAGTCCTGGCCTGGTCCTGGGTGACATTGATTAACTAATTGCTTCTGGACTCGATTAAGGGGATTCACAGGAACGGAGGGGTTGTAATGCCCTAAGCAGCTTTCCGAACCCACAAGGGGCTCTTTGGCCCCTAATTGGCTTGGGACAGCTTAGGCAGGACCCAGGGCATTAATCACCCCTGGGATCCTTCCCAATTAACCCTGGAGAGCACACTACAGGAATGAATGTTTGGTCTTGGAAGGGCTCTGAGCAGTAGGTGGGCCTGACTTCTCTCAAAATGTCCCTGTGATGGCTTTGCAATGGTTGAGGAGACAGCAGGGCCTCTGATGGGAGCCCTGTGCCCGCAGCTCCTGGACATGGGGGGCACTTCCAGCCCTGCAGCCTGGGGAGGAAAGGGGGCCAGGCACAGAGCAGGGAACAGAGAGGGGCGACAGCTCTTGTGTCACTGTCACACAAAGGCAGAGCAAAACCAAAGGCAAGAGGAGCTATACTGATATTTTCTGGATGCCAAGCAATAAATCACAGAATTCCAGAATTGTTTGTTTTGGAAGGACCTTAAAGCCCATCCTGCCTGCCTGCCACGGGCAGGACACCATCCACTGTTCCCAACGTCCAGCCTGGCCTTGGGCACTGCCAGGGATCCATGGACAGCCACAGCCTCTCTGGGCACCCTGTGCCAACGCCTACCCACCCTCACAGGCAACAATTCCTTCCTGATTAATAAACAGAAATTTAAGTAATTATTTGATTAATTAATACAATTAAACTCCCACCGCCCTCGCCCCGTCCTCTCATCTGACCAATCACAGGGCGCGGTGCCCGCTGTGGGCGTGGCCAGGTGGGCGTGGCCAGGTGGGCGTGGCCGCGGCTGAGGGAGGCGGGCGGGCGAAGCGCAGCCTTAAGATGGCGGCCGGGCGGCGGCGGCGGCGGCGCTGAGGTAACGCGGCTTTTCCCGGCCCGGGGGCGGCCCCATATCCTCCCCAGCCCCCGGGGGGTTGTAGCGGGGCGGGATCCGCGCTGCAGGTTGGGGGGGGCCCGCTACCCTCTGCGGCGGGCACGGCCCGGCGGGGCGGCATCGTCCCCGCCGTGGGGCGAGCGGTGCGCCGGTGCTTCCCTTCACAACCGCAGGTGGGGGCCCGCTGCGGCCGCCCTCAGCAGGAGGGGTGCATTTATATTATCTCTATTATCTATATATTTATATTATTCCATAATTGCCGCCGTTAACGCGGCGGGCGGCGCTGCCCGGGCCCGCAGGAGCGAGCGGCGGTGTCCGTGCGGCCGGGCCCGGCCCCGGGGCCCCGCAGCGCCCGGGC
>VZUI01048129.1:885-43927 GCA_013401135.1 Cettia cetti | reverse complement strand
TTTCCTTTCCTTTCCTTTCCTTTCCTTTCCTTTCCTTTCCTTTCCTTTCCTTTCCTTTCCTTTCCTTTCCTTTTCCCTCTCCTCTCCTCTCCTCTCCTCTCCTCTCCTTTTTCCTCTTTTTCCTTCCTCTTTTTCTGTTTCTTTCCTTCTTTCTCTTTTCTCTTTTTCTTTCTCTTTTTTCTTTCTTTTTCTTTCTCTGTTTTCTTTCTCTTTTTTCTTCTCTTTTCTCTTTTCTCTTTCTCTTTCTTTCTCTGATTTCTTTCTCTGTTTTCTTTCCCTTTTCTCTCTCTCTTTTTTTTCTCTTTTTTTTCCTTTCTCTTTCTCTTTCTTTGTTAAGTGCTATTTTTATACTTTTTTCTTACTTTATCACTACAGATAACAACCAAGAAGGCTACATGCCTGCTTTTCCTTGCAACCATTTTTTTCCAAAATAAGCCCTACATATATATAGAATATGTGTGTGTGTGTGTATACATATATACAGCAACCATTCAGGGTCATTTCACACTAATACACCTCAAGTGATTTATTAACAAGAATCTTGGTTACCTTTGCTTTCTGGGGCATTTTGGGGGTGCTGATCAACAGCAGCTGAACATGAGCCAGGCAGTGCCCAGGTGGCCAAGAAGGCCAGTGGCATCTGGCCTGGATCAGCAATGGTGTGGGCAGCAGGAGCAGGGCAGGGATTGTCCCCTGTGCTGGGCACTGATGAGACTGCACTTTCAACACTGTTCATTTCTGAGCCCCTCAATTCAAGAAAGACATTGAGGTGCTGGAGCAAGTCCAGAGAAGCGCAATGGAGCTGATGAAGGATCTGGAGCACAGGTTTGATAAGGAGCAGCTGAGGGAGCTGGGAGTGTTTAGCCTGGAGAAAAGGAGGCTCAGAGGAGACCTTGGAATTCTCTACAACAGCCTGAAAGGAGGCTGTAGTGAGGAGGGAAACAGCTTCAAGTTGCTCCAGGGTGGGTTTACATTGGATATTGTGAATAATTTCTTCATGGAAAGGTTTGTCAAGCATTGGAACAGGATGCTCAGAAAGTGGTGGAGGTATCACCCCTGGAAATATTTAAAAAACTTGTAGATGTGGTGCTAAGAGACACGGCTTAGGGGTGAACTTGGCAGTGTTGTGTTAACAGATGGATTTCATGATCTTTCCCCACCTAAATGGTTTAATGATTTCATAAAGCTTGCTACAAAGCCATTTTTTGTCCCTGTTCTGAGGGAACTCAAATAAAAACATAAAGGGATTAATTCCCTTAGGGCAAGAAGTGGAGGATTTCACCCAACTCCTTGCAGATCACCTGCCTGCTCCAGAAAAACGCAGCAAAGCACTTGCCAGGGCCTCAGAGCTGCCAAATTTCTATAAAAGATCCCTGACTCTACAGAAAGAGATTGGACAGGCTGATGACCTTGTGCTAAGGGGTGAATTGAAGGAATGGTGAGGCAGGGAGAACCATGGCCATGCAACAACTGTCCCATCCCACAGTAAACAAGCAAAATGGCCAGGGAAGGGACCTGTGCATTTAGAAAACTGAGGCCTTCAAACACAAGCATCCTCCCATAACTATGCTTTCTCCAGCTGGGTGGTTTTTCAGGTAACCAAGTTGTCCTCACAACTGCATAAGTCAGGTAGGACTGGCACTGGAAAGTCCAGGGCACTTTCTCCTTCACTGGCAATTTGCTATTTAGGGGTCTCATCCCATGCTTAAATCAAATTTCAAAATAAAAAGTCCTCCACATCACAAACGTCCTTATAGAAAACTCTAACTTGTATTGCACTGTAGAAATGCAGCTCATGCCTCTTGGAAGTGCACTCCACACCATGTTAGGCATTCATATTTTCATTTAATATTTTCTACCCTATTATATTTTATTCCCCATTTTTAGATATATAGTTAATTCATTCTACCAGTATGCCTCTGTAAGATACTGTTAAGAATAAGGCTTTTTCCTGTAGGATAGATTTTCATGTCTTGAACTTATCCATTATGGGAATTCAGAGTGAATAAAGCCTTACTCAAATGAGTGTTTAGCCAGTGATCACAAGCAAAAGAATGAGAGCAGAGGTGAATTTATCAGAAAATCCTAAATACTGTGTGCTTTTGCAATTAAAACCAGTAATTTAGAAATACAAATGGAAGTCTTGAAGATATACTAATGGTGTACCTTTTTTTGTCCTATTTTTACTTCTGGGTTTTTTTAATGGTATAATTCTCATGAACAAGTATTCCTGCCAAATATATTGGAAAGGGGTTTTTGAAGCCTGCATTTTTTTCCTGCCAGCTCATCTGCTGGCTCTGGAGGCTCTGTGTTCTTAGACAAACTTATAATCAAGGTCATATCAATGTTAGGAATGCCAGGGTTTTGATATTATTAGGGAGCTGGAGCCATGTGCTACTGGGGGTTCTCAAGGTCCACACCATGCTGCAGAACCCCTGGGGCAGAGTTAAACTAGAGACCCTAGGGTTTAGATACTTCCACACATTAGCTGGCAACCTAGAAAACTATAAGATTCATAAATTAAATTTGAACTCTCCCCATTCCCATCTGTTCCCATTACAAGATACTTCATCCGCAGCCTTTCAGTTTTAAGGTCACTTATTTAGCCAGGACTCCAAAGCAGTGGGAGATCTGAGGGACACCAATTCTTCCTAGTTTCTTTTGGGAAAAAATATTTAAAAATCAAAAATGTTTTACATTTTTCTATAAACTCAGACATTACCTTTCTGAAGAGACTATAACTATTTCAAGAAAACTATATGTGTATATTTCTAATTAAAATAACTTTCTAGGGTCAAGAAATGCCAATTGATTTTGTCATAGCTTATATGTTTTTAGACCTCAAGGCAGTCTTCAGATTTTGGGGGGTTTTGTATGCTTGGTTGGTTGTGGCTTTTTTGTGTTTATTTGGCAGGGGGTTTTGTCTGGTTTGGTTTAATTTTTTTTTTTTTTGTGTGTATTTTTTTATTTGGTTGATTTATTTTGTTTCATTTTGTTTTGTCTCATTTTGTTTTGTTTCATTTTTTTGTTTCTGTCATTGAGTAAAATTAGCCAAACCTACAAAAGCAGATGGATTGATACCCTTAGATACACAATATGGATGTGCTGTGTCCCAGTGGGTTACATAATTTCAGGCTGGAATCACCCATGTGGTTCCATAACAAAAACAGGTACTTAAAGCAGTTAAAAATCAAGCACACAACTAAAACCAATGACTGGAAAACTCACAGGAGATATCTTTTGACTAAGTACAAATTATTTGCCCTAAAAAAAGATGGATTTTTAAGAAATAACAATTAGTTAAAAAATGTAAATATTAGGTGAAAGAGCAAAGTTTCCACTCTAATTATCACTACTTTTGTTAAAGTCTACCTGCCTACAGATTATACTTATTTGCATGTGTCTTTAAAGGACTTTTTAGATCTCATTTCATTTACCATGTTTGCTTTTTCAGACTCAGTAGGCCAACATACATATATTTATTACTGGGAGTAAATGCAGAGATTTATATTTAGCCAGCCATTCACTTCTGGGGATTTGGTTAAACTAGAGTTCATACTTTCAGACATTCCCTTAAGACTATAATATCATCACCCTTCAAAACCAGAGGATTTAGGAGACTTGATGATTTAAGAGGTTTACTGCTAGTTTACACGTATACAATTAACATCTGCAAGGAATGCTAATTTTGCTGAGTACATCCATGCTAGGAGTCTGTAAGACCAAATTCACTGTAACAATCACTATATTTTCACATTGGTTCTAACTAATGGATTTAAAATTATTTCTTTCTAATACACTGCCCCAAGAACCGTCAAAATGAACAGCAAGTTTCAGTATATTCTTACAGTAATGTCCAGTTATCCTTTGATTGAGGCAATTATCTGCATTCAGGAAGTCATTGACATAAGTAATTTTATTTGTGAGTACTCACTAAGACAGAGGTTTCTCCTCCTGCTGTGAGCTGAACTGTAAAGAGAAAAAAAATCATTAAATTCAGCATTTAGTCTTAGATTTCATTGGTTCAGCCTGGAAAATCTGTACAAATAATCATGTGGAAATGAATTCCTTTTTCCTCACATCTCTGACTTCATTAGATTTTCCTATTGTTATTATAATATCATGACATAGTTTTTTAACCAATATCCCCAGTTAAAATGTATCCCTACCTTGATATTACAGATGTTTAATTTCTCTGTAGAGGCACAAAGACTATTAATATTTTTGTACTGTTTTTTATTGCTTTCAAGGGGATAGAAGTGACTTCTCAGATTTCAACATACTCTGGAGAATATCCAAGGCCAGCCATAAACTAGAAGATTATATGAATTCCATAAATTATTAAGGGTCATCATTGGCCAACCTTTTTTCTCATTTCCTTCTGAGAGGAATAATGGCTTTGTTATGAAAAAACTTTCAAAAGTATGGGAATGTGAAGAATAGACAGCTCAAATCTGTTAATAAAGGCAGATTAAAGTCTAGCTATTCTGTAATTTATGGGACAGACTGAATAGTATTGAATAAGCACTTATATAAACAACAGTCAAGCATAGGAAATAACACAACTTCTGGAAATTTCAATTTGTTTGCCATTAGTTCATACTTGTGTTACACATGAAGTACCTTAAAAAATAAAAATTATACGAAACTTCTTCCAGTCAAATTTGGCCTTCTAGGAACACGACTTGTCTAATTTGCAGTATCTGTCACACAAAGAAATTAAAAAGCAAGCTCCAGACAAAAGTCTCTTTAAGAAGCAACAGACCTTTCTACTTTATTTGATCTGATAGCTAGGTGATCCAGTAGTCCTTCATTCACTTGATACCTTACTGTAGAAAAAGCAGACAGCAAAACTGGAAGTATCAGCTAAGACAAATTTTGAAAAGTTCCTGGCAAGACAGAGTAGGAGAAGCCCTTGTGTGATGTAACACAACATGGCTCAGTTGAAATCACCAGCTGAGAAACTTTATAGCTTGGCAAAGATTTAAAACAAATGTCTCAGAACATGTGCAGCCTTTATGAAGACTCTAATAATGTAAACTTTCCATTTAAAAGCAAATATCACAGAATATGCTGAGTGGAAAGGGATGCACAAAGATTATGGAGTTCAATCCCTGACCTGCACCAAGACAGCATTGTCCAAACAATCCTTGAACTGCATCAGGCTGGTGCTGTGACCACTTCCCTGGGGAGCCTGTTCCAGTGCCGAACCACCCTCTGGGAGAAAAACCTTCCCCTGATATCCAAACTAACCTCCCAAAACACAATTCATGCCAGACCCTCAGGTCCTGTAATATGGTTCATACCTGTATGAAATGGTTGCACTCCCTTTTTTCACCAGGCATGATAAAGAGCTGCTGCACTTTTTGTGGTCACTTGAAAGTGCTGAAGCTTCACCCAGTCTAATTATGAAATTGCTGTTGTTATTTTATGCCTATATCTTTACATGAAGGCATATTGCAGGTTTTGCAATTGTATCAGTCCATTCCTGTCTTGCCAGATTTCATTTCATCAATGTAACCTGTAAATTACCGTGGCTTGCAGCTCACTCCTAGCACTGTGTGTGAAAGTCTGTGTGAATTGAATGGGGTTTCCTCGGCTTTGAAGGGATGAGCAGAACAGTATGGAGAGGTGTCCTATGGCAAAAGGGAAAAAATATTTAAAAATACATATTCTATTTATCGTAGATTTTATTTCCTCAGTTCTGACATTGCTAATATTCTTCAGGAAACTAAGTGATGTCATTTCCTTTCTACAGACAAGTTACATAAATGCTGGAATATAGCCATTTCAAACAGTGTTCAAACAGATGGCTGTGTGTATAAGTGCCAGAAAAGTGAGAGCAGCCACTTGCAGTAAAAAATGTTACCCCACACATGGTATAATGTTTATTTTATAACCTCTGTCATGGACTTACATGGTTCTTTTTTATAATTTTTCCAGGCACAAATCCCTTTGGAAGTAGATGCAGAATACCAATATAAAATAAATTTAAATTATATAAGTAAAATAACTTGGGCAGAACAAAGCTTCATGTCTCAATAGATACCAGTCACAACAGAGAATAGAATACACAGACAGATCTCAATATCAAACATTTCATTTGTTTAGTTACTCCAGGACTGAATTTTGAGTACTAAACCATTGAGACTTAAGAAAATCCTATTTGGTTCAAAGTATTCACAAATAATGGTAATTTAAGTAGAGGTGTGACAGATAAATCCCTTGAATATGAACCCATGTTTACTGTAAAAAAAGAAAACCTGTCCATAAGGCAGAGACCTAAAACAAGATGCTCTACTCAGCACACACGATAAGGAGGAGCAAACAACGGTTTTGTTCTTGGAAACACAACCAAGGACAAAACCCAGTACTACATACCTAACCTTCCCAGAAAAGCTATCACAGCACTGTGAGCACAGTGTTTCATGTCAGAAAGTAGAAGGGAGACAGCACAAAAGAAGGGATCATCCTCCAGGACACCCCAGGGGACCTGCAGGCAGTGCTGCTGCTGGAGGTTATTCTGCTTCTGTCTTTCTGTCACATGTCCCTCCTCACATTATATCATTGTGGGATTCAGAACAAGGAGCTACCAGTGGGTCAACTGATGCCTTGTGAGGCTACCTGGAACAGAGGCTGTTAAAGTGTTAAAGGAATAAAGACAGTGTTAAAGGAATAAAGTAGATATTTTTTAAAAGGCCTTCAAAGGACACACCTTAGGCAGTACAAGAGCTCTACCCAAGATGGATGCAAGATGGATTCTGAGCACAAGTTTTCACACTTTTAAAAGTTTTGGTCTATTGTCCAATTACAGCTTCAGGTTATTAAATCCCATCCTCCCGGTTTGCTCTCCTCAATTTGTTGTTGTTTATACTTTTTGGGCCTGAAGCTGCAATGGTGACCTTGGTTCTTGGGTTGGAAAAGGATTGTTTTGTCTAACTAAACTGTGGAGAGAACTTGCTAATGCTTTTTATGAAGTTCAGTTATATACAAATGCAGTAGAGAATCTGGAAAATATGAAAGCTAAAACTTAAGGCATCAAGTTGTAGCACTTTACTATGTCAGGAAGAGAGTCAAAGACACCTTGAAAGTACAGGGCTAACCTGAAGAAATATGAGAGGCCACCTCCTGGATTTATAAAATGCCACAATTCTTTCCAGCACCAAAATCTTCTAACTCAATAAAACCAGGCACAGAAAACAGTGGGTAAGATTTTTTTAAAGGGGTTGAAACTGTTCTGACTCTGTTAAAATCTAACACAATGGGAGAAGTCCCTGACTTCAAAAGGAATGGCAGAAGGCCAAAGCATACCACTTCTGAAGTTTCTATCCAGGCAGCTTTGGAGCTACTTACTTTTGTGCCTGAATTATGGGAGAAAACTTTGTCCTGGCTCCAGAACTGTTCCTCTAGTGCCATGCTCCATCCACGTGAAGACTCAGTTCTTGAATGTGGCAGATTGATTTTTCTCAGGTGTGAAAATCAGCGGCAGAGAGATCTGGAAATATATTTGCAGTTTAACTTGATTTACTCATTCACTGTGGCCTGGTAATGGAGGCAACTACAAACCCATTACAGGTTATTTCCTTTTTCAAAGGTTTCTACCCACAACAATGCCCAGTTCTCAGGAAATTTTCTATCTCTATCTCAGCAGCCTCTCCCAAATGTCCCAAATGCAGGGATAAAGTTAAAAAAAAAAAAAAAAAAAAAAAAAAAAAAAAAGAGTTGTCATGGATGCCACAGCTTATTTCAAGGACTTTTGCATAACAAAACAATACAGCTTATCTTCAGAGTAGATAGGGGCACTGCCATTTGAATTCCTGGTAACAATGATAACAAACTGAGTCTCATGATATTGCCTACTATCATATTAAGCTTGTTGGGCAAGGGTCACTGAAGTTTCCAAGGAGCTATGCTTGAGGGCAGAGATGTTCCATTTTCCCTCCTGTTCCCCATTCTCTGTTCCCCATCCATTATGACATCTCATGTCTGAGACTTTTTTCTGAGTCGTTTACTCTATTGCAGACCTTATTTAAAAAGCAGCATTTACAATGTTAGAATCCTTCCCCACAGATCCCGCATGACTTGCTAGCATGGAGTTTTAGTCCATCACTTCCATAAAGGTCACAAACTTGCTAGCCTGCTAAGAACATAACTGTGAGTTAATTGTGAGTACAACAGCATCACAACTGTCACAATCTGCTTTGCAACTCGGTTCTTGATTCAAACACTCCAATAACAAAGACTGTTCTATACCACAGCACAAAGGTCACCACTTTACCTTACTTTAAAGGGTAATCATCCATTTTTAATACTTCAGTATGACTTTTTGTTGCCTTGCATTAGTCATGTAGAAAGAGAAATATGCATCTGTACTCCTTGAGTACAGATATGTCAACAAAACTGTCTCAGACTTTAGCTGTCCATCTTCTTATGAGATAGAAAAAGATGGTCAGAGGTCTTAAATTGTCCTATAACAGCCAATTGTATGAAAAAAAGCTACACAAGATCAGCATGTCCCTTTAATTATTTGCAGGAGTGATCAAAGCTAGCAGCATGGTGTAAATACCCTGCACAGGCCACAGTTTCATGCTCAGAGGATTGTCAAAGCAGATGAGAGGAAGGGAGAGAGTGTAGGGGTTGCACAGGGCCCTCCATCTTCTAACTCTGTCCCTGGAGAAGGACACCGTGTAACAGTCTGCTCTAGGAATACCCATGGAACAGCAAAATCCGGTGTTATCTCTTGCTACAGCTGCCAAAGCTAAAATATAATCTGAGTTATTTGTTCAGTTTGTCATTCTACACTGTGAAGGAAGATCTGCTCACTCTGGGGTCACTCTGTTCTCACTGTGCAACAGGGACAAGAAATCACTTGGAAGAAGGTACAAACAGGTGCTGGAAAATGGCAGCTCATTTGTGTTTCCCATCTGCAGCACTGTCTTTTTTCATCTCCAAGGAGACTGATTGACCCTCCCTGCCAATGCACCAGAGGCACAGAAATCCACTGCTGTGAAGCCTCGACTCAGAGCTCCTCAATATAACTTGAACTGTTAAAGAGCCAAGGATCAATACATGCTGCTGAGGAAACAGAACCAAACACACCAAAAATTGCTTCAATCAAACCACTAATTTATTTACTACTATTACAAGTTCTTTACTTGAGGTCTTGTGATTGTTTGGAATAAATAATGTTGTCCATTCAGGATGTTTTTCCTCTGTATTCTGTATGTATTTGATTGCAAAAAACAGTCTAGAGATCCTATAACCTTAAGGTAGAATTGTGTCCTCAGATGTTTTTATGCTTCTCTTGGGCTCTGCTGCCTGAACTCCACCAAATAGTCTAATAAGTTCCATATGCCCATTTTTTTGAAGAGCACATTTTCAAAGCAGCAAATGTTTTGACGGATTGGCTCACAGAGAGCCTGAATGCTGTTATACACATCGTTTAGCATTCCACAAGGCCCCCACTGTTAAATTCTGGGAATGTGGCCAGAGTGACCTACCTAATACTGCACTAACTAGCTTAAAAAAAAAAAAAAAAAAAAAAAAAGGAAAATAAGACATTCTTAACCATTTTGCTTTATTAAAGCATATTTGAAGCATATTTGGAATTTGAATGTGTATTTGCTGCCCTGGTAATTTGTGTCTGAGGTGTGTGAGAATTAAGCTGACATATATCTGGATTCACAAAAAGAATGCTTTGCATAAAAATAAAAAATATTTTTTAAAGCAGCTCACACCTATCATCTAAAGAAGAAGCTGGGGCCCCTGTCTTGCAAGAAGTTAAACACCACCTGAGTGGCTGAGCCTCCCACACACAGTGAGTCCAGGCAAACATGAACCTGTCCAGCACTATCTAGAGAAAAAAATTGTTAGAGTGCTGGACACCTCAGAGCAAAACCAAAAATATTTGTGAGCATGCATGATACACATTTTCTGTAATTAAACTATATATTATGGGTGCATACATGATTGGAAAACAAAAACTAATATTTATTTTGATTAAGGAAGCGTTCTAATACATTTTTTAAGGATAAAACCCCCAGTTTTGATTTTTTCATATTGTTTTATTATTGGAAGCTTTGTATTTCTCTCTGCATGTACTACTCTCAGGTCAAGACATTCTGGAAAGCCTGCGTGATCCTGCTAAATTTTTTACATGCTAAAGACAAAGCAGACTGAGAAAAAAATTACTGGTTTAGTACTGCAGGCTCTTATCTCCTACGGTGAAGCCAAATTATGCTTACTTCTCCTTCAGGCAATAAAGAAAGGAACTAGAATGCATTTGTTTATTTGAAAGGGGAAACTTCCTGACCTAGCACACTTATTCTATGTATATAATCCAGACAAAATTCAGTATCTAACATTAGGCCAAAGAGAGAAGAGATAAAACAGTGAGGAGGACAGATATATATGGATGAAAGATATCCTGTGTCTCTGCACACATGATGAAAAGTAAGGCAGGTTCATGACCCAGGAGGGTTCATCAAGATCTAAATTTGGGAGCAGCAGTTATTAGACATATTCAGTAGCTGGTATGGAAGTCGGACATGCAGCTATCACAGGCCCTATATGACATAGTTTCTTTCACCCACACCACTTGGATTGGAAATACAGTAAGAGCGAAGTGCATTGCATATGTTTGTGTGCAAGTCTGAGTACCTAAAAGCAACAATTCAATGTAGGAATATATGTACCTACAATAGTAAACTGGATCACTATACTAGTGTCACATCTCTAGGCTTACTTGTTGATGACAGCTTTCATTAGTGTAATGCTTGGTCCAACAAGAGGACCAAGGAAGGAAGGAAATAATAGACCGTATGGCCACAGTAGACTGAATGGCTCACACAAAATCTGGCAATATTTTATGAGATGATCCTAATATCTGCTCTGTTTCAAATACAGATTTCTGTTGTCACCAGCAGCTATGCTGACCTGTTACCCCAGAGTGTGGAATGCTGATAGCTCTGCCTGTCATCAAGATGCAGAAGGACTGGGAAAAAAATGAGACCTTTGCAAGCTCCTAGCAGTCTATAATGACAAATAGAACTTGTCTGGGACACGCTGTCAAAAATAAGACATCAGCTCTGGACAAAGATCAGTGGGAGATGTATTTCTGCTAAAGTACAAAGGTATAAATGATGTTGAAACAATGTATTTAAATACACACAACAGCTACACACTGGAAGAGGGAAAATGAGCAAAACCAATTAACTGGCAGTCCAACAACTTTTTGTTTGTAAGATCTTCTTTACATTCTGCATACTACCTTGAGTGCCTCATACAATTCACCGTGTGGTTTGAAAGGACAAAGTCAAACTTCTATGTTTTAAAAGCTGAAGTCTTTGTCATCACTACCAATCTAAGGTACTTGTATCCTTCTCATAGATTTCTGATTCTCACCCTTTACCACTCTCCTCAGTTGTGCTGGCACAGCTGTTTGCACAGCAATGTCATAAGGCACTGTGAATAGCTTGTAAACAGATCTCATTTTTAGAAACACTCCCAAAAACCTATGTTTTCTGAAGTTGATGATGTCCTCAGTCTGATTCATCAACAGCTGTACAAACTATGCTGTTGGAACATCTGAAGGGGTGATGCATTAACTGGTATAATAAAATGAGGATAATTGCCAAAAACTTCATCTTCTGAAGTCACAACCTGCTTTCTATGTGTATTCTAAGTTTTTTTTTTCTCCTAAGAAACTTATTAGTATTTCTCCTTTGAGAACTACCTCAAAATTATTAAACCAAAACATAGAACATTCTACATATATGCAAATAGATTTATTTACTGTCATGTGTGTTATTGTACTGTCATTGCTCTCTCAAAAGTCCTGAAAGACACAATTCCTGTTGCAGCAGAAACCTAGGGTTTAGAAAGAATACCTTCTCTGAACCACTGACCACCAAGGAATGCAATGTACAGCAAAATTTGCAATGTCAAGAAAAATAAATATAGGGATTGCTCTAAAATTAAATTTAGGACTAAAGAATGGTACTGGGTTGCTCTGGCCTCATTAAGCCAAATGAGTAGCAAACGTCGATTTTCAGTTGGTTCTTCTGCTCCTGCTGCTATCACCCCTTTAGAATTATTCTAGTTAGAAAAGTTTAAGGAACAACTGTGAAATTATTGTTGAATTTCTTCTGCATTTTTTCAGAACACTTGTTTTTAGAAGAAAAAGAAAATTTCAACAATGTATTTGAATAATCCCCAAAAGCAAGAATTGCTTCAAGAAACTTTTTACCCATCCAAATGATTATGTGATCCCAAATAGTTTGGATGTATGATGTTCAGAGTTAGGTGCAGTGGAAAGAAGCTTAATCACATGTTTTTTTTCATTCAGCGATCTACTCACTCATGTACTGCAATGAGCATTTTTTAGCTCACCCCTTAAAATGCAGTTTTCTGTAAAGAGACGTTCAAAACAAAGCTATTCTTATGTAATTATAGAAAAGAATTAGAATGCTTTTTTCATGCATACAGACTACACACACAAATCTCTGTATTTTAGATTTCTGGGTTTGGTTTTAGCTGACCTCTCTCTCAAAATACTTGTTTATTTAAAGTCCTGTATGCCACTGCTTGATTTTTTTTTTCATTGTATTTTGGATTCAGTAACCAGAGATCTCCTTAATCACTGGGAAACGTTGAAAAATGGCAGATTATGGCCTGTGATAATCCAGGGATTCATGAACTGCTTCAAGATGAATTCCCCAGGAACCCACACCTTCCCAGCTCTTACAGAGGTTGGGATTTTCTTTGTTACCTCACCTTTGGCCAAAGCCAAAGCCTTTACCAGCAATAAGAGAGTGCAAGAAGAAAAAAAGGCAATTCTCCACTGAATGTGGACAATGTCTATAAGTCACATAATATAATTTAAGGGGCAGTTTACCACAGTCTGCTGTGGGGTCCTGCATCCTGTGACAAAACCTTTGTCATGGAATGACTAAGTCCAGTTCTGATGTTTTCAGCTTGGTCATCAAGTTAGTGCTCTACAACAGGCCCTCCTAAAAGATGGAGGAGGGGGCAGGGATGCTACTTACATACACACTGCTGTACATCAATGTTCTGTCAGTAAAGGGTCAGCTAAGAACCTCAGCTCAGCTGTGCTCTAGACTGCTACTGATTTTGGGACTCAAGCAGGTCCATGGTTATGCAGCTGGTACCAGCCCTTCTATGATCCTTGCTCTTAGTTTTCTCAACAGAGGTGAAAATGTGGTACAAGTTTAGTAACCATGCATGAAAGAGTACAGGATTAAATACTGCTTTTTTTTTTAAAAAAAAAAAAACAACATAAATTAATTCAGGATGCAAAAATATAATTAGGATAAATTTGAGTATTAGTACAAGACATGTATGAAGCAATTATCTGTTTAAAGAAAAGAACACCACAAGGTATTTAATTGCAAATCTACAGGACTTAATTTTGCCACAACAAGCCTACTATTCCTTCAGCAAATACTGCTGCCATTCCAGGAAGCCCTCATCACCTTTGCTGTTGTGTTTTTTTGCAGTTATTTGGAATAAGCTATAACATTGATAACAGCCAGTGGGCTACTAAGAAGTAACACTTAAATCTTCACTATCTCCTCTCTCTGGTAACAAATATTTTCAGACAGTAATTTGATCTTGTCTGGGTGTTTCAAATGTCGTTTGCACGTAGAAAGAATGGCATATTTCTAAATATCCTGTACAGCAAAGAAGAGAACCTGCAAGAAAAAAAGCAAAGAGGCTCTGTGTCCTCTGTGACCTGGTTTATCAGGGTTCTCACTTCAAAATTTAATGTAAATAATGGTGGCTTCCTTTTGCTGACACTCTGAGTTGTTTTGCTTGGTCAGCACTAATATGGGAAAGGGTAAGAGAAAGATTAAATGACCAGACAACAAAGGAAAATTATGTGCAATACTGAGTGCAGCAAGAACCTATCAAGAATAGTATTTGCTTATTTCTTGAGTGTATTTGGTACTGATGAGATCTTGGAAACAAAAGCACATTGAATTAGATGCACCTCTCAGCTGCCAGTCCAAATAAATTGCCACATAGTGATTCCAACTGGGAGGTAATTTTGAAGTGCAGGGAATGGGAAGAAATGAGGACCACACTAACCAAGTCTTTCTGGAGGGCAGGGGGATCTATTGGCTGAAGGGGCTGAGATAGCAGGACAAACTGGAGGGCCCTAGAGCAGAGGCTGATGGCTTGTTGTGCTTCTGCCTGGAAACACAGAATTTCAGAGAGCAGCAGCAAGGAAAGCTGTGTTCCTGTGTGCAGCAGGATGGAATTGTTCCTGGGAGGAGTCAGGTTAGCAAGGCTGACCCGCAGGCAATCATTTGCAGTCATGCAAACTTCATCCTGGGAGCTGTGATTTTTATAAGATGCAGACACTGGTCTTAAGCCAGTTTCAAGTTCAGCATAATACCTCATTGCCCCACTGCAGGGTAACAGTCAATCACAGTACCTAAGTTTGTGCAAGCCTGAAACACCCACAATTTTTCTTTTTACCAGGGGTGACAGTGTTTAATTTTGCTGTAGCAGCAAGACACATCCTAGGCCAGGGAGCTTTGCCATGGAGGGACAACTGGTATGTAGTGAGTTCTGATGAGAAAAAATGGTCTAGAAGAGATCAATATTATTGCAGAGGCTGTCAAAACCTGAAGCCCCCTCCCCTGCCAAGACATCTTTCTGCTTTTAAACTATAAAGTAAACTAAGGTAATTAAAGGACTCAAGGATATGGAGGAATATCCTAGTATTTTTCCAGACATAGGAAAAGTACCTCACTTATCCAAAAAATCTGCTCAGATCTACATAAACAAATATGAACATCTTCTCTTTCATGTGTTGAATACATATCTATCAGAACTTTGCAAACCAAGGTAAGGCATGTGCCAAGGCCCCAATTTCAAAATATAATGATCTTGTGGCAGGCACTAGAAACCCATCTCCAGAGCCCAGGCAGCATGAGAGCTCTGACCATGCACAGGTATATCCAGCCAAGAAAGGCTTTGCACACAGGAGATCAGGAGAGAGAAAAAGTAGGCTGCCACCTGCTTATGTAGGGGATACGGTGAGAAAGTATGGACTGTGAGACTACTTTCAGAGCTTAAATTGCCTCACAGCCCCTTCTCCCAGTGCAGACCATAGCCCTCCTAGGCTCTTGTGCCTCCTGGGCTCCTTCCAGCTCCTGAGGACTCTCCTATTGCCCAACCCCTACCAGTTGCCTGGCACTAAGTTCTTCCAGCCACTACCCCCATAGCCTGCCAGGACCTCGCCTTGGATGGTGGCAATGGAAATAGACAACTCAGACAGATTTTCTGATACTCATCACCTCCCTCCCTTGGTGAACGTGGCTATTTTTGCTGAACCCAAATGCTGAGTACTGAATGTATATGGCCACCACTTTCCCATTCTTTTCTCCTTCCTTATCTTTCTCTTCCTGAGGACGTCACAGCCTGCTCTGATGCCAGTCCACAATACAAGCCGTACCTGTCGGAGAGCCTCATGGTGAGAAAAAAGCACTAAATTACATATTTTTTAGTATTTAATTTACATTTCCCAGCTGGTCATCCAACAACCATATGCCCTTGGTACTAATAATTAAACCCCTGTATTCTTACAGCCCACTAGGAAATGCCATGGGACCTGGATAACAGAGCCAGTCACACAGCTCCAGAAAAACTTGGCAGGAATATTCAGCTGGCTCTCTTGCTTGTCTTTTCCTCCTCCGCCTCCCTGCCCTGACTCCTCTTTTGTTAGTTTTGGAGACACTCATTGACACATGTGAACATGCCACAGAAGTTGATACTGAAATTCCTCAGGGTTCTGGAGGACCTGGAAAGAACTCGTAGTGGTGCTAAGATGGGCAGTGTTACCCAATCCCATACCCCTAGGGTGAATTGCAGCAAAATATAAAGTCAGCTCCATCCAAAGAATGGGGCTTGAGCCAGAGCATCATTCTTACTCCTCAGCAGTCCCACTGTCTAATCCACCCCAAACACTGAGTCATCAAACTTGCTTTTAGCCTTCTTCACTGCTGGCAAACAAGCCAGATGTAACCAGGATGTTGCAACACTTCCAGGACTTCATACTGCAGGCATCCAATCAGTGGAAAATGACAGGAATGAAGAGGCAATCATGCTTCCTTTTTGCTAAATAACATTCTCATTTAAAGTGACAGATACAGAAAGCAGGTACTGGTATCACCTAGTGCTGAAAAAAGTTTTGAGGTTACTACAGTGGTCTGGAACATTTACAGTAGGAGGAAAAGTAAATAGTAACTGGGCAAAATAGCAAAACAGAAGTGCAGAAGGAAACTCACTGACCCAAGCCTCCTCTCACTTACATTGACAGAAAAGTTTTCACTGTTTTCTGCAAGGGGAGTGTTATTAGAACAGGCATGAAATGTCTAAAACGCTCTTAGATCTCTTAAAACAAAGGAGACTTCACAGTCTGTGATGAGCCAGGATTAATCCTGAGTCATGAAACATGGACAGGGTAAGGTGCCTGCATTTTGTGCCTGCAAAGTGAATTGTGAGAACAGCCCAGGAGCTAGCAGATCTCCTTGCCATGATGGGAGACAGGATGAAGGAATGTTGTTCAGCTTAGCAGCACGTGGTCACTCTTGCAGTACACAGCACTCTCCCAGCATGCTGCAAGGCACACAAGGAAGCAAGTGCTTTGCTCCTCTTCCTTCCTGGCAAGAGCAGGACACAGACATTACCTCAAGAGATGTCTCTCACAGCAGGGTGAGATCCCAGTTTGGCATGGTATTTATTGAGGAAACAGCAACCAAGAAGTTAAAGCTGGAATGCTAGCTGGAGGCTCAAAAATGAGGAATAAATCCATATCTCTTCCCAGGGACACCACCATTTAATCATGAGTTAAAAGACAGAGGATTCAAAAGTTCCCAGGACTTTCTTTTGTTCACCCGTAGTAGTGTAACTCAGCAGAAGAGAAGTACACCTTCTGAAAGACTTAATCAGGTATTTTATTAAGGGACATGCCATTAGTATTTTTTCTAATACTGAAAAAATTTACATTGATATCTGCAGTGCCTTCCTCTTAAAAAGAGCAGTTTGCACCTTGCTATTTTGCTGCTTTTTCTCTTTGTTGATTCTGCAAGGAGCTTTTAACTTTATGTACAGAATCCTTAAGGCTTAAAAAACAGCTAACATTAGAAAAACCTATCAAAGATAGTCACTGGCTATACACTTTATTTTAAATTATTAAATGAGGATTTTTATAAAATGCTTTTGCTGTTATGAAAAGGATCTTATGACTCAGCCAAAGGCATGCAAGACAGGGATATTTGTCTTATTTCATTTGATGTTATTCAGCCACATCATTATGCTGGCTGCTGAAAAATAACAAGGAATGTCTTAGGAGAGCTGGCACAACATGCCCTGTAGGCAGTGTTCTTCATCCTGTCTACTGGAAAGAATCCCTGTTTAAATATTTAGAAGAACAAATCTGGTATTATTAACAGCTGTAGTTAAGCTAGCCTCAAGAGAGAAGGGGAGAGCAAAAAGGGGGAAGATGTAAAGATGGATAGAACAAAGGATAAAAAATTAAAAATAAAGCAAAAAAAAAAAAAGAAAAAAGTTAAAAGAAGCTCAAGATTTCTTCAGATAAGATAAACAGTGTAGGCTTTTTCACATTTTACAGTGTTCTCACTATGTTGAAAAAGTCACCTTGAATACAGATATCTTCGGACACAAATCATTCACATCTCAGTAGAAATAATTTGAAAACAGAAGAGAAATGGTTCAAGACCTGAGAAAAACAAGGCTGTTGCTTCCAACAGCAACATCATTGCAGTAATCTCTGTGACTAAGCAAGGCTTTGGGTCTATACCTGGAAAGCAGAAAATGCTCTCAGTGATGCGCTCACATGAGTCTTCGGGTAATTGAATTGATCTTCCTCCATTTTCCCATTTGTGAAATGAAAATAACTGTAATTGTCTTCTTTCAAATATAATTTTGGATTTTAAAGATGAAGAGTTTATACCCTATTGCAGTGGGATTCCTCTCTGCAGTCTGAGAAAAAATACAACTTTCACAAAGGCAGAAATTGCAACAGATTTTATGGAAATACATGGCTGAATGAAATGGAGCTGATTCACACTGCAAGTGTGGCTCCATATGTTTCCAAAAATGAACCCTTTCCAGAGCTATCTGTGGTTGAACAAATATTTGTTATATCTATGTGTACAATATGTTTCCTTAACATATGCTTTATGTTGACAGATTTTTTTTGTTCCGAAACATACAATACCAAACATACAATGGTGGGGTACTGTATAAAAAGTTAAATGATTGTGTTAGCTTTTTTTCTGTATTTAAGAGAGTGGTACAGAGATCCCACAGGAAATAAAACATAATGGATTCTAAAGGTTAACGCATATTTACATTTCTGTGCATGTCTCCAACCAGCTTTCTTTCATACTTACATGAAATTTACATTCTTATAAATGCCTTAATTCCTGATGTATTTATCAATTATGTCCTGCTTTTAACCTAAACTGTGACTGCCTTCTTAGTTCCTTTCTTTCATAAACTCATTTTTCTAATTGCACATAATTAAGGGCAACAGGGCTGATGGCTGAATAGAGCTGCTTACAGATCTGATGCAAGAACAGGAATCTTTAGCATGCTTGGGCCCTTGCTTAGCTGGCAGTGGTATTAGAATTGGTATCCACGATGGTGTCTCCAGGGAGGGGGTGTTTCAAAGACTCAGGATAGCCTGAGATGCTCAGCTCACACTGTGCCCTCCATATCCACAAGGGAGAGCAAAGCTGCTGTGGTTCCATCTGAGTTCCACATTCAGGGTCCAGCTCTCCATTTCAAGGAGTGTCTGCCTCCACAGACTGCAAAAACTTATGGAGGCTAATGACACTGAAGTGTGGTTGGCCTTAGAAAACGCCCCTCAGACAGGTACTTGGAGCTGTAAAATCCTAGAGCACAGCAAGAGTCCTCTCTACGTATCTTTACTTCACGCTCCATCACTTGTAGAAAAATAAAGCTGGCAGAAAAATTATCATATTGCTAATGAAGCCTTCTTATTATAAACCTGTAGCATGCACTTGGAGAGCAATTGTAAATTAATATTATTTAACATCACAGAAAAACACCTCACCACAGAATTTCAATAAAAGGAGATTTCAAATTTACTCTTGTCAGTAATAGTATGTTTTATGAGATACTGAACAGATACTGGCTTAACAGGAGTGAATAAACATCAAGGTTTATAGGTTAAATAGTAAATATTGGTGCAGGATGAAGGCAAGGTTAATTTTTGCCCCAAAGGACAATGAATTTTGGTGACTGACAAAATTTCAACTTATCCAAGGCATCTAACCCTCCAGGTTAGTGGTATTGATACATTACCAGTCTGTGAAGCAAACACAGTTGCATCAGTTTGAAAAGAAACTCATGTTAGTCTTAACATATTTTCTATTTTTTCTCAAAACAATTTCCTGATATCATGGGTATAATTTTTGAAGACTCCTAAAATCCTTAGTCTTATAGTAGGTATCATTAAATAGAAAGGGAAAATATAGAAGTAAATCTACTACAGTGTGTCATGACTGAAGAGTAAATACAAGGAAATTTCAGCAGCCAAAAAGAAATATGCTAACTCTTAGCCCAAATGAAATAAACAACTTAATAGTTTGAAAAAAAAATTGCATCAAATTTTGATATGATTCTGCCTTGAGGATAATCCTAGCAAACTCATGTAAAACAATCTAGAATTGTAATTTTGAAGAGTTTTCTGTCTGGCCTTTTCCATCTCATGACTAGTGATAATTTTACTTGCATATAGTATAAATGTAGAACTGTTATGATTACCCAATCTGATTAGCTATTTTGTTACTCCAATGCCATATGGATGATTTCAACAGAATTAAGCTAGCAAAACAATGGAAAAATGCCATTGCAATTGAAGCAAGCTCAACTCTTTTCTGAAGTTTGCTTTTCTGCCAGAAACAATATTCAGGTCATGTGACCTAAACTCTAATTTCACAAAACAAAACAGGGGAAAAAAAAAAAGCAACCCAAACACTTTAAATGTCCTTTCAAGACTTTCTCAGAAACAAGGATTTCCCATCATCAATATATCAGGTTCTTGTGCAAAGGGCGGCCACGGAGGATTCTTGCAACATCAAAAACAAATCCATCCTTGAGGGATCTTTAAAGTGTTTCAAAATATGTTCTCATCAAAACAAGCAGCACACACATGGCAGAACCATTTTATTGTCACTTCTCACCCATTAGGCATTTCTGTGTGTAAATGATTTCTTACACTGTTATTCTACTACCTGAATGTTATGGTGCTCTTCTCAGTTCCTAAAAAGATGTAAAAGAGGGTTTATTATGTCCCTTTCTTTACATGTGAGCCTGACAACTTGATAAAGGTGTTGCAATCGCTTTTCCAAGGACAAACAAGGAAGAAAAAACATCCAAATTCACATCACCAACGTGTATGGAGGACTTTGACACCAAACTAGTTTGCCCGACTAGTAACCTCAAAAGGCACAGCATCAGAATGAGAAAAACATAGTTCTGAAAGTATATGATGTTGGTGTTGGCAATGAGTATTGCTGAACTGCTGAGAAACACAGGATGCTTCTGCTGCTTCCTTTTTGCAGAATACATTTGTTTTTGGAAGGATTCTTTTAAGGTGTTTTCTGCAAATATAAACTACCTGAAATAAATAGGGTTTTTTACTATTTTGATTACTTCTTATAAATAATTTATTTTTGCTGATGAAATAATTGTGTTTGACAAGGGCACATTTAAAGTTTCAAGCAATCATGAAAGCGTTTGTTGGGGTTTTTTTTTAAATCACAAAAGTTTAAGTAGTTTATATTTGTGTATAGAAATTCAGGCAGCTTGGGCACATATCCACATAACCTTTAATTAATGTTTATTTATCCTAACAGACAATAAAGTTGAAATATTCTGAGCTGAATGCAGAATTCATGCTTTTACTTTTTGGAGGAATTTGCTCAGTTCAAACACACAGAACTGATCTAGAACTCGTTGGTTATATTTTGCTAATGACAATGCTAATTGGAAGGAATGAGTACATCATACTGTCTTTTAATTATTGGATGGTTTCAGTAGGTTGAGTCTAGCAGCCAGTCGTAAAATAGCCCAGCAGTGTATTCCTCTATGGAATAACTTGAATGGAAAAATGTCATGGAACTGTGTACTAAAGTGAACTTAAGCCTCACCAAAGACTGTTAGCTCATGACAACTGCAAATGTTTGTAGCTTTCTAGCACCTTTGTTACAAAATGAACTTAAAATGCCTGAATTACCCCTGCAGCTGGCAGACTGACTGACAGAATATGAGATTTTTCATATTTACCTCTTCTGCATGGCATGTAAGCCCTGGATGCACGCGGACAGCTTGTGCAGATCAACCAGGCTGCAAGCAGCTAACACCTGGGCTGCTTCTCACACACCAACAATAGCCCCGCATATGGACCTGTGTTCCAGGAGGTCCCAGACCACCTCTGTGCTTCCCTCACAACTGGCATGAGCCTGTTGTCCCAAGACAAGGGCAGCAATAAGAGAAGTTTGACAGGAAACAGTCACACTTACCAACAAAACTAAAAAATGCCACTTCCCCTTCCCGTTTCTTCCTGTGGCTTTGCAAGGGCCTTCACAGAATGTGGGATTCACTGTGCACATTCTGCTGTGCCCATAAACGACAATTAATTTGGGAACTCCCAGAGAGTGTGTGGCAGCCCCGTATAAAAATTTTTGAGTCAGCTTCCAATGTGCCAGCTGTATCTATGTGAGAAGTCAGAGTGGAACCACTAGCTAATGTGCAGGAAGTTTGCTTTGCACTTTCTTCTCTGCAGAGAGGACCTCCAATGCCAGAACTGGTTTCCTCAAAATTCGTATTTAGTTGCTGCCAAAAGAAGAACCATCTAAAATCTGTAGTTAATCTAGTTTCTCACACTGATGCACTCCAGGCAATTAGAGTTCTGCTTTTCAGCATGTCTAAATACACTTATCTCAACCAGTCTGAGTAATTCAGCACTCTACCCCATGAGCATACATTTCTTTCATGCACAGACACTAAGTTAGTCATCTCTAACACAGCAGAAAATCCGAGTCTGCATGAAACGTGGTCAGAAAGAAACGGGACAGAGGTTCACTTTCAGCCAGAGGATCCAAGTTAGAGTGACCTGGAAGGAGCCTGCCACCAGTTTTCTCCTCTAGACCTGGGAAATCAAAATAATAAACTCATATTTTCCACAAAAGACAGAAATCCTTTCAGCCCCCACTTCTCCCAGGAACTTCATGTTTCCACAGTGAGTGGAAGAATTTCATTAGAAGGCATTAAACCTGATCTCTCCTTTTTCTCCACTGAACAGTCCCTTGTCCTCTACTGAAGACATTTTCCTGTGGAAAGAGAGCGGACTGATGCCTGAAAACCAGAGGATCTCATACCTGCATGTCTAGCACCTGGGTGGGAGCCCTGCCTAATTTTAGGGAGAATGGCTGACATTATCTACAGGGGCATTTTTATAAGAAATAAAGAAAGCAACACAGCCCACCAAACAAACGGAAAAAACCAACCCATCAAGAGAACAGAAGAGCTGTGTATCTTTTCTTAAGAAAGACTGTAGGCACCTCATTTGTGGGACTGGACTTCCAAGGCAATTCCATGTGAATGGAGGAATTTTGTGGCAATTCAGCACAACTATGCCCTAAAGAAAAATGGCATTCAGTTCTTGAAGAGCTAAGCCCCAAGTCATTTACTGAAAAATCATCTCACATGTTTTAACTTTATTAGATAAATTAAGACCACTTCCAGAGGAAAAAGCAGGTTAACGCAAAAGAGCACTGAGGAGACAAATTCATGAGGAACCCTGAAGGAGCCCAGAAGCAGAGGGCTTTCAGACCTGTTCACCTTGTCTAAGTGTCACTCTGGGAGCACTATTCTGCCACTCTTTAAGGATAGCTGTTTCTCAGAGACCTATACACTGTCCCTAATTCAGACAATGGATCTTTGGCAACACAGGAATTGCAACCCCAAAATTGACTTTTGTCTACCTGCTACACCTGTCAAAGGAAACATGACACTAATTTCAATTTGTCCTTTACTTTCTAAGCCTGAATCCTCTCTAGACAGAGGAATAGACTACACGCAGAAACTTAATGTTTCAGACAGTTTCAGTTTTCTCTAAAGAAAGCTGAGGTATTTAGAGAAAACCAATATTGAGACAAAGATGAAAATTTTGTTTTTAAAACTGAAGTTGCTTTCATTTTCTGTAAACTGTTATTTGTTATATTATACATATGATATAATACCTCTTTATAATTTTGTCTTATCAAATTTGGCCCTGCAGAATAAAACTTAATATTTCAAAATCCTTAAAGTCAGTCTTGTATGCATAAGGACTTCTATTATTAATAATAAAAAGATTTCTCCGAATACAGACTAGCCCAGCGAGTAGCAGTGTGACACCAAGTTCTCTGGGGCAGGTTGTGCTATTTAGACACAGTTTTGCATTGCTGAAGTATGGACATACCTGATCCATTCCAGAGATATCTGAAAGAGATTGTGTATCAGAGAACACAAACATACCCAGACAGATTGATTTATGCCATATACTCTAACTAAAGGAAACTGCTGTGTCACAATCAATATGGACAATGGTGTCCAAATAAACAATTACCTTAAGTGAGCTTTTTGGTTTTTCTAATTTATATTCTCTTCTATGAACACACTTTAATTGTAGTTGGATACTGGCACTCAAAGCAGGGGCACAGGTTTTGAGAGAAATAGGAACTTGGGTCTACAGTTACCACACACAAGCTGGTCATTTACAATGCAAACAGATGTTTAACTAACAACAGGCTGGCACAAACTGCTGGAGAGATACTTGTATCTTTTTCAAATCTTAACTACAGTGGAACTTTTCTTGTATCTCAAAAAACTCTGGTGGGATGGTCATTATTTACCACCATCTGAAAATAAAGAGACTATTACTCTAGGCAGATGTAGGAAGGTGATATTTTATGAAAATAACCACAGAGATTGTGTCTATGACCTGTCTCATAACAAAAAAGGGCATGTGATGAAGCCCTGAAACACACCCCTTCTTGTCTTATCATCCTTGTGCTTATCATTACATTAATTTTTGTAAAAGGATACAAAGGCCTTCAGTGTATATCACCATTTAATGGTGAATCTACACTAGCTGAAAGACAGAATCCTTACTGTCTAAGAATTTCTTGCGCTTTATCTGACAGCGTGTTTGGTGGCTTTTATTCATGTGTATACTGGCCAATCATTTTTTGCTGCATGCCTAGGAATAATGTAAAGATCTCAGCTTTATGGAAAAGATGAGGTTTTGATAGATGTTTGAAGGGCTTTGTTTCTGTAGTGAAAGAAATCCTAGGGAGAGCTAAGAAAGAAAAATTCTACAAGGGATGGACACACACAAGTTAGTAAGTTTTGCAGCTCAGCTGTAGAGGAAGATTTAGGAGGAGAAAGAGGCTGCCTAATGCTTTCTATTTCCAAGTTCCTTCTCTGTCTGCATTTTGCAACCTGCTGTCCCTGGTGGTGTGGTCGTTTCTGGTCTATCAGACCCCTGTGCATAACATGGCTTAATCAGTAGTCTGAGTTACTCTTTTACTGTAGCAATGAAAGAAAAGCAAACAGTTAACAAGTGACTAGGAGTCTTTATAATTGCTGACCTTCAATAGTCTATATAATGTGACTTTAGGCCACTGAGTAATAAATAGACTAGTGTAATATTTACAGACATGTCTGGAATGCAGTAAGTTCCTCTCTTCTCTTTCACGAAGTCACTAATGGCTCTGTGAGGAATCAGACTACTGCTGTTCGTGTTCCCCCAAAAACACTCTTTATCTCTTGACAGTTTAAGGTGACCTTTCTACTTTGTTTTGATTTGTTGTTCACAGATTCATTTCCCAAGTCCTGGAGTTTACAAACCTTTGCAAGGGGTTAAATATTTTCAGGAAATCATTCTGTGAATTCAGTTCTAACCATGGATTCCCCAGCCAAGTGATCAGAAGACCACTTAGAGACAGTTTCTCAACCAGTTCCTTTCAGGTGGAAAGGACCATGTTGTTTGTATGAATAGAATTTTTCCTGCTAAAAGTACACAACTCTCCCTCCTTCCCAAACCAGCAGCCCAGTTTCCACTGCTTTGGAATTCTGAACACTGAGGCAAACCTAGAAAAATAGGAAAAGTGTTTGGAGAGAAGAAATTAAAACGTTTTGGAGAACACTTTCTTGCTCTTTTTACTTGCCTCTAAGACAAAATCTGAACATAATGGTGTCTTCTGACAAGTCCAGCCTTGCAGAAAGAAACAGTGGTCTCTAGTCTCCGAGAAAATTTGGTATACAGGATTTACTTATAAGAAAGGGAAGGGATTATTTCCAAATAATAAAAATCAGTGCTTTTGAAGAAGTTGAGTAGAATCATAACATTGCACAGTTCCATTAAAAAGTTTAGTAATTGTTTGCAGCTGCCTGTTAAATCTATTTCCTTTAAATCCCATGGCACTGAAGGCAGAAAAAGTATTTATGCCAATTTTCATGCATGCTAGTGTTGGATACAAACCCCTCCACTGTGGTCCCCAAACCATTTTTGGTTTGTTTCTGTTTTATTCCAAATATAGACAATGCACACAGTCACTTCATGTTCCAAACCAAAAATAAAATAATGAAAACATAAGGGAATGTACAGAAACATATTCAAGTCTTTACAAAAAAAAGACAAGTAGTTGGAAGTCCTGAGTACTGTATAGTTCATTAAATGCTCAATCTGTATCTGCATTATGTCATGCTGACTTTACAAAGGTAGAACTAAGCTTGGGTAGACTCCTTGACATAAAATACCACAGTCAAATCTGGTGTTTAGTGATCACAGAAATTTTCATTCCAGGTTGTAATTTGTTTTTATTTTAAGTGTGTATTTTGTTGCACTATGACTCAGCAATTAATTTGTCCCATGGGTGCATTAAAGAAGTGTTACCCTCAGCTAAACTCATTTACCTTGTAATATTTACACTGTGGAGCTAAGTTTGGCTTTCAGTACAATGCTTTTACCTTTCACACAACTATTCCATAGCCTAATTACCCATCTAAACCTTACTTCCTTGGAAAACAACAGCATTAGTTAAGTAAAAGCCTAAGGCATTATTTATCACTCAGAGGTGATATACCCAAACAATATCTATTTTTCAAGCACTATGTGAATTGAAGAGTGAATGGAATTTTTTTGAAGGAATTTCTCTGTGAGGTTAGTACAAAGACAATTATCAATATTCAGTCATTTTTGCACAATAGCAAATAAGGAAATACAAGAAAACTGCCTCATGTTATCATCTTCCTCTGATATTGGACAAGCTATTCTTGGATTTGTTCAGAAACTTCTTTCCCTTCTATTCCCACCCCCTCCATTTATGCACACGTGCAAAAACCATCTGTGTTAAAGCAATGACACATTTCTCACTTTGGACCCATTCCTTTCCCTCTTTAGAGAGATCTGCTAGAGTCCTCTAGAAGACTCAACAAGTGGCAGCATGTTAGTATTTATTTTCAATTAATATAGAAAATACAATTTTTCAGCACTAAAATATCACTGTTTGGACAAGAGTATGAGATGCAGAGAGGGCTCAAGACTACAGAAAAAGTCATTTGCATCTGCCTAAATTCGACTCACTTTGCCAAATATTTTTTGTCTGACAAGAACCATTGCAGATGATTCAAGTAAGGAGGAAAAGAGTGAGCAGATATAGCTGATGCAAAGATATCTTCAGCAAAGGAAGGCAATGAGCTGGAGTCTTCTCAAAAGTACTCTGTTGTTTGTTGGGCTAGTCAATGCACTTAGGGTAGATTTACTGTTGGTGTCATCCCAATCACTGCTGATGCAGTGATTGGGTGACACCAACAGTAGAGACTAATTTAAATAAATTTTTCAAAAAAAGAATTTACCATTGTGTCCCACACAATCTTGTTTGATAACTGCTTCTGTCATGCCTAGAAAGAATCATTCTTTTCATCTGAGGTTATCCTAAAGTGCTCTCATTTCCATGTTACATTTTATTGCAATATCCCAATTAAAAAAATACCAGCACAGGCATTTGTAAATGAGAAGCACATACAATCCAGCTTCTGTCTCCCATAGACAAAGAGGTTACTTTTGCTACACAGCTTAGTGTTACCCCATGAAATACTTTTACTTCCTTTACTACAAATACTACTATAAAAATAAAAAATTGCACTTTTCTAATATACCAGTAAGGAAATGAGTAGTTCACAATGTAATTGCTTGCACAACCCAAAGCTAAGGAGTGCATGAGACAGAAAAGCCATGTAAACAATAAAAGTAGAGAAGCAAGAGAATAGTTATGGGAAAAGGAGAAGCAAAATATAAGCCAAGGCTTACATGGCTTCCAGTGTATTTCTGCTTTGCAAAATGTACTTGCTTTTTTCCCTTTAGCTATTTCATTTCTTTCTAGGCTTTCCTTTGCTACTCTCTTCCTCTTTAGCAGGAAAGATGAAGGGCTCTTCTGCAGCCTGTGTCTTTTCTTTGTGGTGCGTATCTGCCCATTGGCTAAAAACATCGTTGTCATGGGCACAGATGGTTGGAGCTGCACCTCCATTTCCCTGTCATAGTACTATAACAAGCTCATTTTTCTGCTGCAACCCCTAAGGCTTCTTGTTCATTTTCTGGTTTTTTGCATATTCTCCTTTTAGCTGCATCATCTGCAGGAGTGCAAGGGCTTCCTTCTGGAGCTGAGCCATCAGGACTCCATTCTGTTCACCTTCAAATCTGACTATTTGTTTTGCACGATGACATGGCTTTGAATATTTTTATTGATTAACCCCCGAATGTCTTTTATTCTTTCTCTTCAAATGGCAGAAAATTAGCACTTGATGCACAAGTACACCCAAAATCAACAGATGACTGTCTTTAATCTAGTCCAGACTTTCATATGCCGTCAGTTGGCAGGATATAAAATGGAAAATTGGGATAATTTGAGATCAGTTTAAGAAATCTGGCTTGCAGATTTGTACTATTTCACTGTTCACAGTGATGGTTGAAAAATATTTCTACTTATTAGTTTGCTTTCTGTATTTCTTGTCTTTAAAAAAAAAAAAAAAACACCCTTGTAATCAGAAGTTGAGTCTTCAGTTGGTTCTCCTAAATGTTTTGCCAATTCTATCTTTTTGAAAAGGATTTTTCAACACAGTCACAAAATTCCTTCCTCTTTCACTTGTTTTATTTAGGAAACACTGAAGTTGAAGTCTGATCTGCAATCTGCTAGACCAAAACATTTCTAGAGCTACCACTGTGTTTTTCATATGCAAAAATCAAATAGCTTTCACAACAAAGCAAACATTCTAAAGTGGAAGGCAAGGAGAAGGGAAAGAAGATAGTCAATGATTATCAGTCTCCCACGTTCTTTTATTACAACTATATTGTCCACTCCACAAACCATTTATCCCATCATCACAAGAAGAACCACAGCTCTGAATGAGCCTGAAATTCTTGCTATCCTGTCTCCAACAGTAGCATTAAGTAGATGGCTAAGGAAGTGCAGAAAAGAAAAAGTGTACTGTGTTACCCTATATGACTCTCCAAGCTTCCCATGTTTTCACCTCAGGATCTTCCTGAGCTGGATGTAGTCTCCACATGCTTGGTTATACTTACTATATCCTTCCACCCTGAATTTTCAGTCATCCCTTGAGCCCAGGTGAGTTTCCACATACCATACCATGCTTTTGCCAGGTGCTCTGTATTGTAAAGAGCCACTTTCTCTCTTCTGAGCCATGTTTTTTTCATTTTATAAACTGCTTGTATGTTGTCCCCAGGCATCTCTTTTCTACACAAAAGAATGATGGATTGCTAAGAAATTCTCATAATTTTGACAAGAAATGCATACCTTTTAGTATTGAGTAGCCTACATATCTGGGAATGGTGTTTGTCCATGTAAATGCTCCTCAGCTACTTGTGGAAGTTCATCACTTCTGCCCTCTGACTCCAGAATGTTTATATTCACCCAGTGTGCATACTTATAATCGGTCTATGAGTATCTGTGCTTGCTCCTAAAGCCTTACTGAATAATAAATACACCCACAGTTTTCTAGAAGGCAAATAAAAACCAAACAAACAAAAACAAACCTCTGTTCTGTGGTCTGTAAATTAACTTTATTTACAATTAAGAATTTAATGCCTGAAAATTAACAATCTCACCAACAATTTCCAGGATAACAGGGTACAGTGTGTCTCATGAGCCACATTAACTCACAATCAGCATTTTCTCATATGCACAGGCAGATTGATTTGATACTATATAGAAAGCAAATACCCCCCAAAATTACATCATTACAGCCTCATAGAATAACATTCTGACTGAGGACAAAATTTTGGCCGTGTTCAAATGGTGGGTATTCTGGTAGAAGGAGAACCACACCCAAATGTGGAAGGGCTAAATCAGACACTTTTTGCCTGCAGGCAGCAAACTGAACTGCACACTAGTCCTGCAGCTGTGCTTGCCAACACCTCCCCAGGCAAACTGCTTTTATTATCAGGAAGTACTGAGTTGCAAAATTTTTTCTTACCACATTTTCTTTTAGTAAGCTAAGAAATTGCACATAGTAGTTCTAAATAACCCAGATTCTTCACAAGCAGAGAATTATCTGTTCCATCTATACACTTCACCCTAGATGACACATTTTTATCTAGCCATAGAAACAACTGAAACTTTGGAATCATTCCAAGTATTATCTGTTTCACCTAGTTGTATTCATCAGGATTTATTTCCACACTTAGCTCAAAAGGCTATCTCTCATCTACTTTTGAAAACTACTCAGATGATGGCTGGCACTATCACCATCCAGGCTGAATGGCACTTGCAGATAAATCTTGGTTAGTACCTGAGAGACCTCTCAGAGAGAATGCCATGTGTGCCACATGATACCTGCCTCTTTATACAGTAAAAATAACGATGATCCTAAAAATAGTCATTACTGTCTTTTTCAACATAGCCCTGACATCAAGAGAGGTGGGTAGGTTGGGATGCAGCTGCAGGTACTCACCATGCTGCTGTTACAGGAGACATTTTCCTACCTGCCCTTGCTCACAGAGGGTTATTGCATGGGCTGTGACACTTACAACTGCTAACCGTCCAAACAGCTGGGAGATTCAGCCTGCTGCAAAAGCAGATAGATCTGCAGCAATATCCAGTCTAAGGAACTGGATTTATCATCCTACACTGAGAGAAAAATTTTTAAAAGATCCCAAACATGCCAAGAAAACCTGAGTATTTGCAAGTTTTCTGTCATAGTGTTGCAAATCCCAGCTATCTGTGAAGCAGGCTGCAGGAGCTTCCACAGGCATGCAAGGCCAGAACAAGCCACAGGTAAGCAGGTGCGATGCTAATATTACTTCACTCTGGTCATGATGGATAAATGGGTCCACCCCTGCTTTCAGGAGCACAGCTCATTAGGCACACCCTCCAGCTGAGTCAGACCCTCCACAGACTGCAACAGATTCTCCTACTCTTCCCAGGCTACAGATGGCATTAACCCTTCCTTTAGCAGGAATGTGTCAATTTGTCTTTGATCTTTAAGTGCAAAGATTTTGTAGAGACAGTGAAACAGTTAAACTCTAACTGAAAAAAAAAACCCAAAAAACAACGAAGCTGTAAAGATGGCACTCTAAGTCTAACCTGTACTTAAGCACTCACAATCATCACTGTGTTGGCAGAAAAGTGCAGAAGACATAAATGGATAACCACATCTCTTCTAAACCCATTCATTTTTGATCAGCAGAATTTTTTTTCCTTCGGTGTCACAGTACAAACCAATTAATTTTTATGAGGTCTATTTATGCAACTTCTGAATTATTTTCCAATTACATCAGATTATAGCAGGATTTCCTTGAAAATCCTGCCAATTGGTCCTTTGCTTGTATGATTACCTTTATGCAGATTAGATCTTCATTGTCATACAAATGAAAGACCACCCTGACAGTCAATGACCAGAATGAAAAACACAATTAACAAATTAGAATAAAATATGAAATTAAAAGTCATAACTGTGATTATTACTGCAATTAAATGAAAAATATTAACTAGAATGTATCTTGGTTTTTACAAAATTTCACCTCATTAACTTTTGAATTTCAGTCAGTAATTAAATACATTAGAAAAATTGCTTTCCTATTATGCAGGTAGAAGTTTCCAAATGAGAACATTGTTTCTTATTAAATACACTGTCAAATATATTTTCCTTGTATATCTATACTATCTTGTCTTTTTTGTCTCTGTAAGGGCACTATAGTTCTCTACATATACATGAATTAATGTATACTTGTACTTAATCAATCACTTTTAGTAGTATAAACTTACAAACATATAGTTACTTTCTTTGGGCCCCTTCTTCTGTTAGGAATGCACTTTTACACAAACGGAAAGCAGCGGAAATGGGATTTGCAACACACTGGAAATAGCCAGTCTAAAATCAATATAATCTATTTGCCTTGAAAGAAAAGGAGAATTTAATGTATAATTTAATTAATTAGATGATTTAAAAATTCAAAGCACTCAGTTCCCCATATGTCACAGCTGTAACATCAACAATAGCTGTTAATGAACAAATATCCTTGTGTCAACATTATCTTGCTCAGTTTTCACTTCTCCATGAGCCAACTTTAGTCTCAGTCCTGGAAGTGGTGCATGAATGAGTCACTCTGCACTTTCCAGGGCTAGCTGCATTCATAAAACTGCAATTTAAGTGTGGGACCTAAGTAGCCTGAACCAAAATCTGAGATGTGTCCTCACTGGTACAGGGAAACATTCAAAGAGGACTTTGAACATAGCTCCTGGACTGTAGCAGTGTGGCAGCAAAATTCTTAACAGGAGGCAACCCATGTCCATTATCTTGCCTGGTAGATTCTGGTGGCCCTCCAGCTCCCCAACAGAGATTCTGCCATGCTCATACCATCCATGAAACCCAGAAAAAGGGATAGGCCAAGGCAGAAGGTATGCTGAGAAGGTCTGGGTGGGTACCCCAGAAATCAGAAAAATAGACAGTGGAGTCCCACAAAGCAAATTTTGGTCCCTCAACAAAATCAGATGGCTGAAGAACATGGAAATGATGTGCAATAAGTGAAATAACGGAAAAAATCCTCTTGCCCCTAGCCACTACCTCCCCTCACCCCAATTATAGCCAGTTTAATGATTTCACAATACTTTGTGGTATTGCAATATTTCTTGGTGTTGCTTTTGAAAGGAATTCAAGTATATCACTCATCACAACTACACACTGATTTAGCAGAAAATCAACACAGAGTCTCACTGATCTTCAACTTCCCCATATAAACAAGCCATGGGACCCCAGAATTTGCACCCTTGGTGGAATTAATTATTAAAGAATTAAATAAAACATTAAAGTTTAAAAATTAAGACTACTAAAGAGTTGAACAGCAGTAGAGAAGTGCAAATGTTTCTCTCAAAACTGTAGACTGGAAAGAAATAAGTAGAGGTCGTAAATGGAAGCAGACAGTACCCCTTTTTTTTCCTCTTTAATTCTGACACAGGCTAAGGTAGCTGCAAAATTTCCATGTAATGAAGGACCTTGCTCTTGTAACATGACACCCGAGGAGGAAACAGGCGGAGGTGGGCAGGAAGAGCAGGAAGGGATGGCCTGCTCCTGACTCAGTTGCACTGAGTGAATTTGAAATCTAGCTGGATAACACACTTCCCTCTCTTACCCTCTATTATATTTCTGGACATTTTACAATATATATGGAGTAGAAATCCTGTCAACTTCTGTTCCAAGGTCTCCATTTCAGATATATACTGTTTTCAGAGGCTGGTGATTGAGTTCCAGGATATTTCTTCTGCATTGAACTTGGATGTGCTTTTTTTCACCTCCAAGAAATCAACAAATTAACAGAAATCTTTCAATACTCTTTGAAACATACTTTTGTTTTGTGTTGCACAGTCATTCTTCTGTGTCAACCAAAATATGCATAATTTACAGAGCAGATACGCTTACACGTTTTAGCACAAAATGCAGGTGCACATCACCCCTCACCAGCAGGAGAGAGGTTGTCATCATGGTCCTTCTGTGGTGCCACCTGAGGAACTAAGCTGACTAAGGCTAATTCTGATAGAAATTTGGGGTGCACCTGTTAGTAATAGACTGAGACCGGTCACAGTGTTTGCCATACAGACCTCACAGCTGACAGCAGCAATGACAGGCAGATTTCAAGAAGGATCTTTTGCCAGTCTGAGTCTGTGCTGGCCCAGAACATCTGCAGTGCATCTCCAGCGAGCACCAAGAACAGGTGTCTGATCCTGAACACGGTTCCCAGGCTGAGAGCTGCCCTAGACCAGACATCTATCAGCTGTTTTCACCGCAGCTCAATCCAAGTTTACGCAGCTGTGCTCTATCAAAGCTGACCTTGAATGAATCTTCCTAGGGTGAAAAAAATCACTATTTTTCTATAAAGGCTACATTCATTTTCCCAGACAACAGGAAAAGGGCTCTCAAACAGCAGAAAAAAAAACAACACTAAAACATGGTGATGTAAAAAAATAGCCTATAAACCTATCTTTCTCCTGGTGCTCTTTGTTAAGAATAATACAGAAAGCCTGTGACACATGATCAGCAAGGAAACTGACAAGGAAGATGTTTTCTAAGCTCCAAACAGACACTCTGAACAGCATAGCCTCTCAGGATTTAAGTAGCAAGTAGCTGGATAACTTCTAAGAGCTAGTGCTGTCTTGTATTCAGATTGTTTCCATGTATCATGAAACATCAGGACATAGAGGTGGTTGGAAAGAGGAGGTAAAAACATGTGCTGGGTGGGAAGACAGGGTATTACAGCACACAGTTGCCACCTTTTTTGGAGCAGTACAGAGTGAGGTGTGCATGGGCCCTGGGGGAAGATGCGGCACAGGATTAACAGGTTCAAAATGGGGGCTAATAAAATCAGTTTAAGATTAAGTTTGTATCAGCAAAAAAGAAATAATTCCTACAGTAGCCCTTCTAACAACCACTGGGAATATCAGTGTGCACTATCACTTGTTGTCAGCCCACATACTTAAAAGATGTTCCTTATGGCTGCTTAATTAGTAGACTCTAAGCTACTGGCTATGAGTTTTCAAATTCTGTTACTGAGTTTCTCCAAATTATGGAGAAATTCCATCCTGTAGAAGATGGACATGCTTAAAAATATTTATCCTGTCACTAGTTCTGCATAGGATACTGTTGCAGCAAGCTGTTTGTGCCCCTCATAATTTCCTGTGCTCTGATTCACAAGCCTGTAGCTTTTGGGAGATCTTGAGAACAGGGACTTTTGGTATTGGTACTTGGTGGCCTGATGGTCTGATGTAAGATGATGGCTCAGTGTAAATCAGTGGAAGTCAAGTTCTTATTTACAAAATTTTTATTTTTATTTAAATGTGAAGTTTGAGTTTTTAAATATTATGGGTCTGTCCCCTTTGAAAACAGATTTTTAAAATAAAAAGTTTTTTTAAAATCTGAATTTGCATATTTTCTAGCCCATAACCAAGACTGAAGAGTTTGTTCCTTCCAGATTTGGGAAAGTGGCACAGCCCTCCATTAAGTGTTGGGAAAGGGCAATGCAACACAAGAAAAATTAATGGCTGCTGTATTTATAAGGGTCCATACATAGCAACCTCTGCAGGGGAACACGTCATCTTTGATATCCACTTTGTTGTGAAAAAAAGCAGTTTCCAGAAACACAGTGCTGTAGAGAACCGTAAGTCACAAACAACAGTGTAAAACAATTCTTCAGTCCAGAAGTGTCCCCACAAACCACAAAATACTTCCCAACACCCCGTAACAAGACTACAACCTATGGTGCAAAACACCAAAAGCCACAAAAACTCCAGTGTGGCACAGGAAGAGGGAAGGAAAGCTCCAGCTCACCATCACCCCCTTTGGCCTTGACAAAAGCAAAGCCCCAGGGAGAGGAATGCTTTTTGAATTTGTCTTTCATTGTGCCTTTCCGATCTGACCATTTTTAGTCAGAAAAATTTCCAATTGTGCTGTAAAATGCACCTAAATAGTATATTTAATTCAGGAGAGAAAACTGCATAATCATAAGTCCCTAAAACTAATGCCTTCTCACTCAGTTTTGTTAACTGCTGCTCTGTTTCTTCCCAGAGAGGCTGTGTGTTAGTGGACATTAAATACCCAACCGTTTATACTGAAATGTCCTTCCCTGTAAGCAGAAACTGAAAACAGCATTCCTCAGCCTTCTTTGCCAACTGCATTTGTGAAAAACAATCTGAAAAATGTATTCAATACACAAACCTGTGATTTTCCTTTTTCTATTTTAGAGCTCTCAGATTTGGAGTGAAGCCCAAATTTGGATATTGCCCTCTCAAAATATCCTGTGAGGATACAGTTGGGTTGATGGTTGGTTTGTTTCTGTGATTTCTACATGATAAGTTATACTCATGGTCACATGTAACCTAACACATATTTTTACTGCATTTTCAAAAGAAAGGCCACAACAACAGCAACAAAAGTTCCATTCCAGAGAGAGATGTAGAGCCAGCTTGGACTTGGCAAGCAAATGTTGCTTTAAACATGGCTTGACAGACCTCCCAAAACATAATGAATATGGCATCAGAATATGCTGAAATGGGAATTTTGGTTTGTTGCAAAATTAGAGCATATTATTTTTCCTTCATTGCAGTTTTGCTGTCTAGTATATAGACTATTTTCTTCAAAAACTCAGAATCCTGCTGTTCTCAGTAGGAGTTGCATATTATGGCAGGGCTGTTGGAAGTCTTACTTAGAATGACTGAAATGTTTTTGCAGGGTGTCAATTTCCAAGTCATCATTAATGTTTACAGTCTCAACAGCAGTTTGCATTGCTATAGTAACTCTTAAAGCAACATTCCTAAAAGAAAACTGAAAGAAAAGGAAGTCACATTTTTACTAAACAGTCATAACATAGGTATTGTTACTGGGATATTTCAGTAATTTGTATTTTAAACTAATGAGACCTAAAGAAAAAGAGGGCCTCTGGTATTAGCAAATCACTTTTATATACTGCCAAGTGATGGGATGTGACAGAACTTGGATAGATACACTCTCTCAAAAAATATAACCTCTGTCTGCTCTGATTGAAGTAAGTGTGGGAAAGAGGTTAAGGAAAGTGAGGGGTTTTTGTCAGCAATTTTTGTGTGTGTGTGTGTGTGTGTGTAATTCAGCGGCTATTATTACAAAAAACTAAGTCTACCATGATTTTTCTATTTACCTCTACGCCAATTTATAGGAAACAAAGCTGTATTTTGAGTAATTAGTGCATGCACTGTAGAGAGATCATTGATATGGTAGTGTATGCCCTATAATGTCGATTCCTCAGGATGAGCTAGTATATGAAGCAATCATTTTCCCAAGGGGAAGCAAATTGCATTTTACTCCATACATTTTTATAGTTGGGTTTATGTAAATGAATTTGTTCTACATTTCTCTAATATTTTACACTATCAAAATCCAAATTTCTTTCATAGAGCAGTAACCTAGTGACCTTCATTTATTAGAAAAATCCTGAATCGATTTTGCAAACCATCTGTCTTCTAGTAATGACAGTGTGCTCTTATCTTCCAGACTGCTTGGAATGCTACAGCTGGGGAGAGGCAATAAGATTTGAATGTTCTTGGGTTTTTCAAATCATAATTATCTTACAACATTGTGAACGTTTCTCAACATTTTTTTATCAGTTATGACAAAAGGAAGCAAAAAGTCTAATTTGACTTGCAAAAATTACAAACTCTTAAAAACAGCAAGAGAAAGCTTGTTAGAAGAAAAATTTTGCAAACAGGAAGTTTATAGGAACAAGCAAAGTCCAAGAAGTAAGAGTCATATCCTAATGCTGATCTTACAAGTACCCTACAAACTTTATTTAGTTTGAAATTACTAAATGGCTTTACCCTAACTTTCACGCTAGTCTGAGTAAAGCAAAGACAAATTGATGTGGTCAGGACCACAAACTAAGCTTCAAAACTCTAAGACCTCAGTTGTCTAAGACAAAAACATTTCAGATTAAACAGGAATCATAGTCTGTTAAAGCTCACTACCCCAAAGATAAGTCATAAGAGACCAGTTCAGGCTTTCAACAGCTAAATCACTGTTTTTCTCTCAGAGCTGAAGCACCAAAAGCTGAGCCTCCATTTTCCTGTATAGATTAGGAATATGTAATAGGATTTTGTATAATGATCCTGTGTCTCTTTCTGTAAATTAAAACCAAAAATATTAACCCTGGGTGAAACACAAACTATTTTAGATGGCAGTAAGGATAGTCAACCTGAACAAAACATTATTAGCCGAACTTTTGCAAATTTAGGATAAATGAAAAGACCCATAGAATGGAAGGGATGGGTCAGATAAGATGGTCTCCAAATTTATCCTCGCATTGAATTGGAGATGTCAGCTCACAAACACTGGTAAAAAAGTTCACATTTGATGAGCTGATGCCAGAGACAGACAAACAAAAAAAGAACAAAAAAGGAAGAGGCAGCAGTTTTGCTGTATTCCTCATGGTGTGCTATTTACAAGGTAGAAAAGGAAGATCCTAAAATAGGAGTTGACAATCAGACAGTACGGCTACTAAGAAGAAGCTATTCTAGAAAATTAGGATCAAGGACAAATGGACAATCTTAACTGAAGATGAAGTTCCAGAGATTTAGAACCAAGCAACAAGCAAAGGTAATATGTACCGCCTTATGTGAACAGTGCAGGGATAGCCCTTAGGAATGCTGAGAAACAAATAAAGTGAGAAGAAGAGCTTAATGAAGAGTAAAGGGCATAGAGAGGAATAATGCTTCTCCATAGACAAGATATCACATGACCAACATCTAAATACCATAATCATCCTGTTAATTTTATGGAAGTTATCACCTCTGTTACCTTGAGGATGTTAAATGGGATTAAAAGTATAGAAGAACAAAATTTAGCCTGGGCACTGTTAGCAAATGAGTGAAAGCTTTTGCTTAAGCAGGTTAATTTCAGTACTTTTATAGGAGATCTTCAGTTATAATTCTGCTTTGAATGTGAAGTTCCTCTGTGGTATAAACTTCACCTCTGAACTCCACTTTATTTAACCACACTTAATAAAACCAATTTACTTGCAAAGGATTTTGTGAACATATAATAGAAATGCTCTGTTCTATGTTGAGAGGTTTACAAAAAATATATGTCACTATGTTACATGTTTCTGACAGAGGAGAAAGGTACATGGACCAAGAGAAAGAAGAGCAGATAAAAAACCATTTAAATCATATCAGTCCAAAGGTCTGCACAGCATATTTTCATCCCAAAAGGTTTTTGAAAGTCTTTATGCTACCTTTTGAGTATTCTTACAGAAATATACTAGGGCTGACCTCTCAGAGCAGTGTGATACTTGAGGATGCACTGGCTGAATCAAGGTGAAATAACCTATATAGTAAACACCATTTGAGGAAGATTTCTGAAAGTATATGAGTACAGAAAGACTGTAACCAAAGTAGCTTCTGTAAAAACAATAAAAGAAAGAACCATGTGTGTTTCTTCTTTTGGATGACTGATCCCAGCAGTGTTGTTTCCTGGCCTTTACTATTTATGAGCTAAACACAAAAATAAGGTCGCAGTCTTATGTAGATTAAGCTGACACCTTTCAGGCACTATTTTGCACTTGTTTGGGCTCCTCAGTTACTTACTCATTTAGTTGTACAAATTCAAAGGTGAGGCTTAGTTCCTGGAATTTCAGATAAATTTATTTAATTTCAGATTCTCTTCTGCTCAATCTATGTACTTCATAGCTACAGTCTTCAAAGATGTGACAGAACCCATATTGGCAAGGATATCTACACCCAGTTATGTTACATCAATAATACCCTGTGGATTTGAATACATTTTTTCTAGATTTGCTTAGATCTAAATTGTGTATAATGCCTAATTTACGCAACTTTGCTTTACAAATAACAAGGGTTAAGGACAAGATTTCACACTGACACATATAAACAGGGAACCATGCAGCACATTAAATATAGGTTTCAATTAACTGAAAGGAGTAAGACTTTGTAAGTTTGTAAGAGTAGCTTGTGAAACTGTCTAGATGATTAAAAATCAAGGCATTTTAACCAGAATTTGCAAACACAGCTAAGAAACTCAACCGTCAAACTCCATTTAACAGGTTAGAAATAATGAGCCAGACCCCAGAAGAGTCTCACATGTTTGGATGCTAAATATTATGAAGCCCAAAAGTCAAGCACCAGCTGTGGACTCAAAAAACAGAGCCAGAATATGTAATACACAAAAACAGAAGGAGCTGCAGCCAGCCAACGGGAAACACTGCCAAGAAGAATGGTCTGAAATTCTCCCTCCCTTCTGGACTTAACACCTCTCCAGGGAAGAAGTACACTGTGGCCAAGAACCCTTCCTGAATGCAGGAATGTATGTGCACATGTACTATCAACCAGGACACAGATTCTGGCCATGTTTTATCAAGAGAGAAAGAAGTCACCTCCCACTATTTACAGAGTAGCCCCACAGTCAGAGAACAAGGCTTAGGTATTGGGCTTTCTTGATCTTGATGGCTGCCAAACAAAATACTGTGTTTATTTATCTAACCTGGGTCGGGGTAATGCACTCTTTCAAATGAGATAATATTGCCTACCAATGTATTTTCTGCTTGGACAAATTCATGGTCCTACAGAAAAACATGGCTGAAGATGAGAGGATATAGAAAAAGACACTAAATGTGTCTCTTGTTTTGGAAGAGCTGGAGGTCTGCAGCACTGACAAGGCATATGCTTCTAGTCCTAAAATTCACCATCTCCTCCTCAAGTATTCCTGCCTGAAGCAAGTCAGACAGTAAACTAGTGACGGAAATTATCCACTCTCAGCCACACATTAGTAGTCATCAGCTGAGGGACCTGTAAGCTTCACCTGTTAGTAAACACTGCTGAAAGCAATCTAAAAGAATTGGGTTTACCTCAGTGGTTAAGGCACAGACTAAGTGTAATTTTATATCATTTGAGTCTCAACAGCTCTTACAATTCTCCAACTCAATCACTTCTGAATTGTTGAAAATATTACCAATTTAAATCCCTGTGGCAGTCTGAGTCTGAAACACCCAGATTTGGGCCTCAAGAAGCAAGCCTTCAATTAAATAATTATTCAAGTCCATCCTTGATTCCAGGATAAAATATTTTCAAGACAATTTTGAGTTCTTTTGATGAACCAGCATTTGGGTACTGAGGTTATCAATATGCATTTCCTGGAGATATGCCTAGAGCTGTACTAAAATGAACTATAGATTGTAATTCCAGGTTTTAAAACAGCAAGGATGCTTTTTGCTTCGGATATTGTGTGGACTTTATCTTTAACTGACTTTATAAAAAGAAGTGGCCAGCAAGTCCAAGTCACATGAGAAACTTGGCTGAGAAGTCCAAAGGCTGAAGTACAAATTCTTCCTTCATGCTTCCTTTGTCATACTTCGCCTTTTCCAGTTGTCAGCAGTGAAGCTTCACTGAAAATGTACTTTCTAGGGCAGTCTTCCATTAACTTTTTCCCCACATATTCCGAAGTGAGAATACTCTACGGATAACATGAGCATCTGAATAACTACTTCATTCCTGACAGCCTTTTTTTTAATGGTAAGAATAAAGTTTGCAAGTTCTCTTACATTCAGTCATTTATTGTGTGTCTGCAACATCTGTAGCAGTGCAGGAAAGTGTATGGGAGCAGACAGTTTACCTTATGGCAAATTCCAAGGAAGTATTTAAAGTTCAAATGAAATTCCAGTATTCAAAGTGGGAGGTTAAAGGAAAAAAATGTCCCAGGTCTGTCAGTGAAAAAGTTTAATTATGGAGAAGATGACACACACATAGTAAAGCACACAAAAGCAAAAACATCTCTGTGGAAGCACATTCCAATAAAATCTTAAAAGATTACTTTAATAATAAACCATGCATTCCTGAGCAAGCCATCGCAAGATTAGCTACCAGATTGCTTTGCTGCAAGCAGATTTTTCACAAACTGTTATGGATACCACTTTCGAGGCATTCACAAAAGCTGATGTCTGCCGAAAGTCTCTGCACTTCGATGGGGTTTTTTCATGCTGCTACCACAGTTTCCACCCAGACTGGAATCCTGGTGATCCTAATGACAGGCTGTGGTTTGGGTAGAGTTAACATCCGGAAAGCTATAGAAAAACTCACTGAGCGAAGGGTTCCAGCTGCAACTTCAGGATAATTTTAGACCTGCTGAAAAATGGCTTGTGTTTGGAAAGTGCTGGGGCTGATACTGTTCTGCACAAAAAGCAGTTAACTTAGGCAAAAAAAAAAAAATCCTTATGTGGGGCTGAGCCTAAAAAAATATAAGAAAAAAAGTCATCATCTTGGGAAACAGCACTCCCTCTCTACTATAGCCTTTAAATGGTCACTCCTAAAGTCATAACAGCCTCTGTGCATTTGGTTCTGGATTTGCTGTAGAGCAATAGAAATAATTTTACTTTTCATAAAGTGTAAAACATGTCCCTATGCAGTGCAGTATAGATGAAATAACTGAATTCCTGTGGGGCTTTCAGCCTGGATTCCTGCTGCATTCAGAAGGCTATGCAATCATATTACATACATTTAATGTAACAGTTCTGAATTTTAGCATTTAGCATAACAATGCAGGCTATCAGGGGAGATGTTCTTAGCTGATTTACAAAAAAAAAAAAAAAAAAATAGTGCATTCCTTCAAGTCTTGAGACATTTTTTATTTTCTAAGAAAACTGTTATTTTTAAAGTTAGTTAGTTATTAACCACTATTCAGTTTTAAAAAAAAGTTTCCCACTGAGGCTGTTAGTGATGTCTCAAGTGCTGGTGCATATTGAAGGACCTCTTGCCATTTCTGTACTTGATGTAATTTCATTTCACCTCAACGGGCTCTTAAACAGCAAATGAAAAGCATTTTCCTTTCTTCCAAATTCAACAACAAATAGCATAAATCATATCTGTAATCATTACTGTGACTAGTCAAGGTATTTTGGTGAAATGTGCCTGGAGTTTGTTTGGGCAAAACACAGATGATAATCCTGCTTATGCCAGCTCTGGGTTGGCCTGTTTCATAGAAGTTGCTTTGTTACTGCACCATGTTTAAAGTAGGCACAATGTCAACCTTCATGTCAGGCAGCCTGTGTGACTCTCATAAAGGACGCTGAGCTAAGTATTATCCTTTGAAATACATACTGCTCCAGGACCAAGCAGCTCCAGTCCTGCTGGTGGGTGTTCAAAACAATGTACAGTGCACTGCCAGCTGTACAAAATCAACATTGTTAAACATGAATATAACTGTGTCCCGAGAAATTCAGATCTAATCCTGCAAATACCAACGTGTGTATAGCCAGCAACCTGTTACTTGCAGCAAAAGCCTCCTTACTTCTGTGGCATGCAGTTCCTTCCGTGTACACTAGGCTAGAGTATAAAAAGACGTTTCTCGTGTCCTTTTTGGTTAAAATTAGCACTTCTCAAATGAAAGGCTGTTACAGACAAATGATACACAACTGTCAGCTCCTAGTCAGGTGACAGCGAGGGATAGCACGCTCTAGCTATCCATGAAAAAGAAACACCACAAGATATCTAGAAAAGCATTGTATCATTTAGTAGCTTTCCACGAGGATGTTTGCCAAATGCATCCACCAGTTTTAAACCTTGAACTGCCCGGTGGTAAAATAAGTCTGTGTTAAATATTTTCACCTTTTGAGCATGTTGAAATATCTATCAAATGTATTTAACCAAAAAGGATAAAATAGTGTTGCTTTCTTTTTTTCTTTTTAATTGGATATTGGTGCAGAGCAAAATGCACAGTTTTGGACAGACAAAAAAAAAAAAAAAAAAAAAACAAACCAAAAAACGCTAAGCTAGGTTTACAGCCTTGAAAAGAAAGAAAAACAACATTCTGCTACAAGGACAAAAATATGATTTTTTTTTTTTTTTTTTTTTTTTTTTTTAAATCAGAGGTT